>CM064512.1:610961-629375 GCA_032716605.1 Paralithodes platypus
GAAAGGGGTGGGACCTTCTATTTTTTTTTATTTTATTTTTTTTTTATAAAGTGTGTGTGTGTGTGTGTGTGTGTGTGTGTGATTGCCTGCGCGTGGGTAGGAGTAATATGTGCGCGTGAGGGGGAGTGGCGGGGGTGTGTGTGTGTGTGTGTGTGTGTGTGTGTGTGTGTGTGTGTGTGTGTGTGTGTGTGTGTGTGTGTGTGTGTGTGTGTGTGTTACTCAGTTACTTGTTCGTCAAGGGAATCCACGCAATGCGAGCTAAGCTCATTATTATCGCGCCTCCTTAACTGGGAATGTATTGCGTGAAATGCATGTTAAGTGTTTTATGTAGTGTTGGAATGGCTGTGGATGTGTGTGTAGTCTGTATTTTAGCCAATTGGCGACATCGGAAACGAAGGCTTAGGGTGGATCTGTATGGTACCATTCTCACTATAGACGGTACCGTCTCGCCCGAAGGCTTAGGTAGCCATCAGCTTAGGTGAACCATATGATACCCATCTCGCCTTGTACCATTTTTGCCAACCCCAGATGGGACGTCACAACGTCGTCCACTTATTCCAGGTACCTATTTACAGCTAGGTGAACTGAGGCTAACACATGAAAGGAGACAAGCCCAATTTGTCTCCGCCCGGCTGGGGATTGAACCCCCGACCCCTCGTGTGTGAGATGAGAGCTCTACCTACTAGGCTACGGGCTGTGTGTACGGGCTGTGTGTGTGTGTGTGTTTGAGTGGTATATATGTACTGTATGTGTAATAGTGAATACATATACTGTATATAAAGTTCTAAAAGTAAACAACGCACCCCCCAAACCAATCTTGTATACTGCGACCCAGGACAGGTGTGATGGAGTGGGTTAATGGTAAACACGGACAGGTACTTAAGGGGAGGTATTTAGTTTGTTCCCTACGTTTTCATAAAGCTTAAAATTACACTCCCTAGACCCCCTTTCAAGATAAATTTGTACATTTTTCGGTAGAAAAATGTCCCGGCCGGAGGCCGATTGCTATTAAATTACAGGCTCGCTATCGCTCGCCAGGAAAAAATTGACACCTTAATGGCACGAAAGGTCTTAAACTTGACAGAAATGGGGCAAAATGTCTTAAAATGTCCAAACTACTAGGGCGAACGTCTTAAAATCTCGAAAGCAATGGGGCTAAACATGAGGGAGAAAGGGGTCCAGAAAAAAATCCCTCAAGTGGAAATCTGCCCTTAACACACATAGTATACTTGATATGCAGGGAGGTAGAGTGCACACCTGGTACGCTAAAACCATCATTATAAAATAGATAGATATATAGATAGATATATAGGAATATAAGGTAGATATATACTGTGTGTGTACTGTATATATATATATATATATATAAAGAGAGAGAGAGAGAGTTACACAGAGTTACAAGTAGCCTATAAATTAATATGGGTGGGAATATGTGGGTAAGGTTAGCTGACAGAGTTGGCTAGACAGACAAGCCTTCAGGGTCACGTGACGTCACCAGGGCGAGGGGAAGGAATCTAAGGAGCTAATGTCTACAATTATCTCTCTCTCTCTCTGGGTTGTATCCATTCGGCCCCATTCAGCATACTGTTTTAAAAAGTTTATCCCCATCCAGGTGTCAATTTTTTCCTAGCGAGCGGTAGTGAGCCATAATATATTTTTGACAGGATTCATTTGTACATTTTTTGATAGAAAAATTTCTCGGGCGAAGCCGGATTTCTTCATACAATTCTGCCTCTATATCGCTCGCCAGAAAGAAATCCACACCTGGATGGGGATAAACGTCTTAAAACAGCAGGCTGAATGAGACCGAATGTTTACAACTCAAGAGAAAGAGAGAAGAAAGCAGGTCATCCCCCCTTAATTCAGTCTGTAGTCTCTTATATACAAGTTAACACTATCTGCTCTGACTACTGGGGTGAAACGCCTTAAAATATCACCCAACATAACAGAACAAAACACATAGATTAAAAATAGACCCCCCCCACCCCCCTTCCTTCCTCAGACCTAGACCAAGGCGTTAGTTAGCCAGTGTGTGATCCCTTCATGGTCACGTGACGTCACCAGGGGGTGGGGGGGGAGCAATGTCAACAATGAATTCTTTACACTTTATCCAATATACCGACTCTCTCTCTCTCTCTCTCTCTTTATCCAATCTACCCTCTACCAATCTCTCTCTCTCTCTCTCTCTTTATCCAATCTACCCTCTACCAATCTCTCTCTCTCTTTATCCAATCTACCCTCTACCAATCTCTCTCTTTATCCAATCTACCCTCTACCAATCTCTCTCTCTCTTTATCCAATCTACCCTCTACCAATCTCTCTCTTTATCCAATCTACCCTCTACCAATCTCTTTCTCTCTTTATTCAATCTACCCTCTACCAATCTCTCTTTATCCAATCTACCCTCTACCAATCTCTCTCTTTCTCTCTTTATCCAATCTACCCTCTACCAATCTCTCTCTCTTCATCCAATCTACCCTCTACCAATCTCTCTCTCTCTTTATCCAATCTACCCTCTACCAATCTCTCTCTCTCTTTATCCAATCTACCCTCTACCAATCTCTCTCTTTATCCAATCTATCCTATACCAATCTCTCTATCCAATCTACCCTCTACCAATCTCTCTCTCTCTTTATCCAATCTACACTCTACCAATCTCTCTCTTTATCCAATCTACCCTCTACCAATTTCTCTCTTTATCCAATCTACCCTCTACCAATCTCTCTCTCTCTCTTTATCCAATCTACCCTCTATCAATCTCTCTCTCTCTCTCTTTATCCAATCTACCCTCTACCAATCTCTCTTTATCCAATCTACCCTCTACCAATCTCTCTCTCTTTATCCAATCTACCCTCTACCAATCTCTCTCTCTCTCTTTATCCAATCTACCCTCTACCAATCTCTCTCTCTCTCTTTATCCAATCTACCCTCTACCAATCTCTCTCTCTCTTTATCCAATCTACCCTCTACCAATCTCTCTTTATCCAATCTACCCTCTACCAATCTCTCTCTCTCTCTTTATCCTATCTACCCTCTACCAATCTCTTTCTTTTTATCCAATCTACCCTCTACCAATCTCTCTCTTTATCCAATCTACCCTCTACCAATCTCTCTCTCTCTTTATCCAATCTACCCTCTACCAATCTCTCACTCACTCTTTATCCAATCTACCCTCTACCAATCTCTCTCTTTATCCAATCTACCCTCTACCAATCTCTCTTTATCCAATCTACCCTCTACCAATCTCTCTTTATCCAATCAACCCTCTACCAATCTCTCTTTATCCAATCTACCCTCTACCAATCTCTCTTTATCCAATCTACCCTCTGCCAATCTCTCTCGCTTTACCCAATTCACCCTCTACCAATCTCTCTTTATCCAATCTACCCTCTACCAATCTCTCTTTATCCAATCTACCCTCTACCAATCTCTCTCTCTCTCTTTATCCAATCTACCCTCTACAAATCTCTCTCTCTATCCAATCTACCCTCTACCAATCTCTCTCTCTCTTTATCCAATCTACCCTCTACCAATCTCTCTCTTTATCCAATCTACCCTCTACCAATCTCTCTTTATCCAATCTACCCTCTACCAATCTCTCTTTATCGAATCTACCCTCTACCAATCTCTCTTTATCCAATCTACCCTCTACCAATCTCTCTCTCTTTATCCAATCTACCCTCTACCAATCTCTCTTTATCCAATCTACCCTCTACCAATCTCTCTCTTTATCCAATCTACCCTCTACCAATCTCTCTCTCTATCCAATCTACCCTCTACCAATCTCTCTCTTTATCCAATCTACCCTCTACCAATCTCTCTCTCTTTATCCAATCTACCCTCTCCCAATCTCTCTCTCTCTCTTTATCCAATCTACTCTCTACCAATCTCTCTCTTTATCCAATCTACCCTCTACCAATCTCTCTCTCTTTATCCAATCTACCCTCTACCAATCAATCTCTCTCGTTATCAAATCTACCCTCTACCAATCGCTCTCTCTCTCTCTTTATCCAATCTACCCTCTATCAATCTCTCTCTCTTTATCCAATCTACCCTCTACCAATCTCTCACTCACTCAATCTCACACTCTCTGGGCCTTCGTATGTACAGTCACCCACATAAGTTCCGTTCCTCGTCGTGATCATCACATAAAAAAAAACGTTCCTGTTTAACAAACCTCTTAGACTTCTTCCACGATATCCTCAACCTCTACGATGAGAGTAAAGCTGTAGATATTATATACCTTGATTTTCAAAAGGCCTTTGACAAAGTTCCCCACAAACGTTTACTGCTAAAACTAAAAGCGCATGGAATACAAGACGGTGTGTTGAAATGGATAGAAAATTGGCTCAGTGACAGAAAGCAAAGAGTAGTCATAAACGGTAAGGCATCTAAATGGACCAATGTAAGTAGCGGGGTACCCCAGGGATCGGTACTAGGACCAATTCTCTTTCTAATTTACATCAACGACATAGATGAGGGTCTCACCTGTACAATCTCAAAATTTGCTGACGATACAAAAATTGCAAATAGCGTACTCTCAAAAGAACAAGTTGACGATATGCAACACAATCTAGATAAATTGTCATGTTGGGCCCAAATTTGGCAAATGAGTTTCAATGCGGATAAATGTAAAGTAGTACATATCGGATACCTAAATGAGAAAGCAAACTATTCGATGAATGGCACTCAGCTTAAGAATGTAAACAGAGAAACCGATCTGGGAGTAACAATATCGAGTAACCTAAAACCGAGTCAACAATGTTCAGAAGTTGTTAAGAAGGCAAACAAAATAATTGGCTTTATAGGCAGGTCATTTGAGCATAAATCCAAAGAAGTTATCCTAACCCTTTACAATTCCTTAGTCCGCCCTCTTCTGGAATACTGCGTTCAATCCTGGTGCCCTTATTACCAAAAAGATATAAACAAGCTAGAACGAGTTCAACGTAGAGTTACCAAAATGATACCTAGCCTAAAGAACAAACCATACGAAGAGCGTCTTAGAGAATTAAATCTATTTCCTTTAACCCAGCGCAGATTAAGAGGTGACTTAATTCAAGTGTTCAAAATCATCAAAGGCATCGACAATATGAACTGTAGTAAGTACTTCACTATCGACCAATCTAATTACACGCGGGGAAACGGTTGCAAAATTATTGGTAAATCTTTTAACTCGCACGAATCTAAGAATTTCTTCTTCAATCGAGTTGTCAACTTGTGGAATGGGCTTCCCCGAAACGTTATAGACTGCATCACCGTTGATTCATTTAAACTCCGCCTAGACAAATATCTCTCATCAAACCCACGACTGACTGCGTTTGTAAATGAATAACTTTATTTTATCCCCCCCTCAGTTACTAACCCATCTGTCCTCTACTAACTTCCTAATCCTGCCACGGACATTAGTTCCAGGGCAGTAATTCCCTTTCCAATGTTCCCTTACCCACTCTAAACCACTGTTTGGACACTTGATCCTCAGTGTTTTGGAGGACAAGCAACCTAGAAGGGTCACTAGATCTGTTGTTGCTTGATTTCCTTTGTACTCCTTTGTACATATATCAAAGTAAGACTAGCACGACTGAATTGCGAGGGTGGTGTTTCTGTTAATTACCCGTTGGACTAATCAGACGAGTCAACCCCTGCCTAACAAACTCCACTGGTAATTCCATCATGGGCGGGATATTTATTGTAATTATCACTGGACTAATCAGACAACTTAAGGGGAGGTTTTTAGTTTGTTTCCTACTCCTCCAACAATCTTATAATGTCACCCCCTTGACCCCCTTTCAAGATAAATTTGTAAATTTTTCGGTAGAAAATTTCCCGGCCGAAGGCCGGTTACTCTTAAATTACAGGCTCGCTATCGCTCGCCAGGATAAAATCGACACCTAAATGGCACGAAAGGTTTTAAATTTGACAGAAATGGGTTGAAAGTTCTTAAAATAGTCAAAATAATGGGGCAAACGTCTTAAAATCTCAAAAGCAATGGGGCTAACCATGAGGGAGAAAGGAGTCAAGAAAAAATCCCTCAAGTGGAGACGTCCCCTTAAGGCAGCCCAGACGGTATTGTTGTGCATCATAATTTACTGGTTCGGCTCAATAGTATACGGAGGGGGTTTAGTTTACTGGTTCGGCTCAATAGTATACGGAGGGGGTTTAGTTTACTGGTTCGGCTCACTGGTTTAAGGAAGGGGTTTAGTTTGCTCTCTAAACCTCTATCAAACCTTAAAAAACACCCACAAGACCCCCCTTCGATATAAATTTGTACATTTTTCAGTAGAAAACTGTCCCGGCCGAAGGCCAATTCCTCTTCAAATACAGGCTCGTTATCGCTCGCCAGGAAAAAAATCGACCCCTAAATGGCACGAAAGGTCTTATTATTGGCAAAGAAATGGGGCAAAAGGTCTGAAAATCGACCCCTAAATGGAAAGAAAGGTCTTATTATTGACAGAGAAATGGGGCAAAAGGTCTGAATATCGCCAAACTAATGGGGCGAACGTCTTAAAACTAATAGGGCTAAACATGAGGGAGGGAGGGAGGAGGACTGGATAACCGGTCTGCCACCCCTTAACCCCTGCATAAGAAACTACCCTCGTAATTGATGCATATACAAATAATTCCATTTATACCATCACGGAGAGGAGAAACAGAACTTAAGGGCAGATTTCCACTTGAGGGATTTTTTTTCTTGACTTCTTTCTCCCTCATGTTTAGCTCCATTGTTTTTCTCATTTTAAGACGTTTGCCCCATTATGTTGACGATTTTAAGAACTTTCAACCCATTTCTGTCAATTTTAAGACCTTTCGTGCCATTTAGGTGTCGATTTTATCCTGGCGAGCGATAGCGAGCCTGTAATTTAAGAGGAACCGTCTTCCAGCCGAGACATTTTTCTATCGAAAAATGTACAAATTTATCTTGAAAGGGGCTCAAGGGGGTGTACTCTTAAGCTTGATGGATATCTAGGGAACAAACTAGAAACCTCCCCTTAAGTGGGCACCTGTACATTCCACATGATCAACAATATAATTGGACCACTTGCGAGTTTCAGGCTATATGGAAGTTGGTGCCGTAAACATGGATATTAAACAGAAATACAATAATAAAGTAGATGTCTAATGGATAAAACGTATGTTGAATTTAGTTGTATGTATTTATAAATGTGCTACAACCGAATTTTAGCTGGTAATTCTGCTAAATATCAATGTAAAAACAAACATCCTTATAGCCTGATACTCGCAAGCGGTCAATTGAGGTAGCAAAATGGCGTCCAAAGACCGAGTTGGCCACCCTCTCTTACTGCAGGCTCCCTAAACTACAATAACAGAATACTGAAGCTTGGCAATATTTGGGGTCAATATACTCAAACAAAAACAAAAAACAAAAACAAATATATATACGGTATATATATACCGCTATATATATATATATATATATATATATATATATATATATATATATACCTGTATATAAAACATCGCGTTAGTTTGAAGAATTCCATTGTTGTTGTTATATTCTGCAACCACATAATATAGTCACCGATCGAGCAGACATGTGATAAGGAGTTGCTAGAAGTCCTGTTTTATTTGGCTGGCTTCCCTTACTGATATTATTTGTGCCTCACCTACACACAAAGTAATCCAGCTAGCTCTGACAAACACCTCCTCTTCTCACCACTAAACTAAACAAACACACCACGCTTCTTGCAAACACACCACGCTTCTTGCAAACACACCACGCTTCTTGCAAATAATAAACAAACATAAAAATAAAATAATAAATACTTAAAATGGAGTTTTCAATATTCTGGTGGGACACTTGTTGCATACAGCTGCGCCTATTGTCTCCTTGATACACATCGGAAAAATATAACCCAACCCTCAACTACATACACACACACACAACACACTAGTATATGCAATCCCCCACCCCCAGCACACGCACACACACACACACACACCAACACACACACACACACACACACAGTAATCATACACACACCACAACAAACACACACACACACATTTATCATACACACACCACAAAACACACACAAGAAAAAGAACACACACACACACACACACAAGAAAAAGAACACACACATACACACAACACACCAGTATACGCAATCCACCACCCCAGCACACACACAGTAATCGTACACACACCACAACAAACACACACATTTATCATACACACACCACAAACCACAACACACACACAAGAAAAAGAACACACCCACACACACACACACACACCTGTCCCCCTCACCACACACACACACACACACACCTGCGGGACCTGGTATAACACCTGTGCCAGATACCAAAGGAGTCGCCAACAGATACATTACACACATTTTATACATACGGTATTGCAAGGACACGACTATAGAGAGGGTGGAGTGATTTCCTTTATATTGGTGGTGTTGTTGTTGTTGTTGTTGTTGTTGTTGTTGTTAAAAGTACGACACACCGCCTGGATACCAATAACATTATATACAATTAATCAAACGCAGAACTCTCTCTATTTAAACTTTGACATATAAGGGAGGGTCACCGGCATTTTTTTATCTTTCTCTCCTTTTCTCTCTGTCTCTGGCTGTATCCATTCGGCCCCATTCAGCCAACTGTTTTAAGACGTTTATCCCCATCCAGGTGTCGATGTCTTCCTGGCGAGCGATAGCGAGCCAGCATTGTACGGAGAAATCCGGCTTCGCCGGAGACATTTTTCTATCGAAAAATGTACAAATTTAGCTTGCTGCCAAAAGAAAAATACATATATGCTGGCTCGCTACCGCTCGCCAGGAAAATATTAACACCTGGATGGGGGTAAACGTATTAAAACAGTAGGCTGAATGGGGCCGAATGGATACAAGCCAAAGAGTGAGGGAGAGAAAAAAAAAAAAAGCGAGGTGCGGCCCCTTAACCCCTAAGTGTCGGCGCGCAACATAAGTCGAGTATAATAAATCTGGACTATCTGGCGGCGCTCGACATAGGTCGTGTGGCAATTTCAGCACGTAATGTTGCTGGGAGAGAGAGACAAGTGGTGGCAGGAGAGTAGCGAGCGTATGACTGCTCCAGACCACCGCGGCGAACCTACTGACACGAATCCCACCTCCTCCCTCCCTCTCTCACTCGCTATATACGGAATTGTATGGGGAAAGTGCCGAATTACATGCTTTTTGCACTCGCGTTGCGCGGTTGTTGCAAGAAAACTAGCCATCATAAAAGGATCGTTATGGTGTCATTGGAAAGCTCTGTTTATGCCCTTTCAGGGATAGATACTTGTTTTACGCTCTGGGTCTTATTTAGGCATGAAAATGATCACGTAAACAGCCCTATTTTGGCTAAAAACACCCCGCTGGGCGGTACATATAAATAAACCGCCTAGGCCGCTAATAAGGTGTTAATATTATATTCACATATGCATAGCCTACGTGAGTTGCAGTTGGGATGTGTGTACATGCTTAGATTGATATGCAGGATTCGAAGTTGCATAATAAATCGTAGGCAATGTCCACCATTCTTTAACTGCCTTTGTGGTGTAATGCATAAGGTGTTGATATTCGGTGTGAGCGTCCTGGGTTCGAATCCACGGACTGCCAAATGTGTTTGTAATATTTCATTAATCGATTTTAGGAGTAGAGTTGGTTGTTGGATAGAACATAATAATACATAATTTATAAATGCAGAACTCTCTATTCAACCCATGACATATCCCTTGACGTAATATAGATGACTCAATAGATAACTGTCCGCCGCAATGTTGCATCTCTCTCGCTATTCTGTCGCTACTATAATAATTAGTGTTCCTCAGAGCTTTCCCAGTGTATACCACCTCCTTTACGTAGGGCACGTGGTACCCGTCTTGCAACACAATCCCACCCCTACTCTGTGCAACTCTCCAACCCAAGAGTGAAACATTACTCTCAAACTTTCTTCTACTCAACAGCTGAGCTCTGGAACTCTCCCAGAATCAGTCTTTCCCTCTTCCTATGACTTAAATTGCTTCAAACTCTGTGTGTCCAGGCATTTTGGCTCGAACGTCCCTTGATTTTGGCCCTGTCGCTCTTTCAACTATGGGGGAGGCACTCGTTATAGGTAGTTCTGCCTTTTGCCTCCCTCAATCACATAGAAAAAAAAAAAAAAAAAAAAGGAACTACACATAAACACATACCTAATTTGTTGACATGTGTTAATATTAAAACATCTGTATATAATTCGTGTTCAATGTGGTGGATACTAAACAGATAACTATGCTGCATTTGTTTTAACCTGGCTGAATGTTTAATCCATTAGCAGTTGGTTTCTTGATACTTAAGGGGAGATTTCCACTTGAGGGATTTTTTTTTCTGGACCCCTTTCTCCCTCATGTTTAGCCCCATTGCTTTTGAGATTTTAAGACCTTCGCCCTAGTAGTTTGGATATTTTAAGACATTTTGCCCCATTTCTGTCAAGTTTAAGACCTTTCATGCCGTTAAGGTGTAAATTTTTCCTGGCGAGCGATAGCGAGCCTGTAATTTAAGAGCAACCGGCCTCCGGCCGGGACAGTTTTCTACCGAAAAATGTACAAATTTATCTTGAAAGGGGGTCTAGGGGGTGTAATTTTAAGCTTGATGAAAAAGTAAGGAACAAACTAAATACCTCCCCTTAACCCTTTTGAGGATCATGACGCGTTTTGACATTATATTCTATCATCAGAAAGCTATACACAACTATTAGGAAGGATCTGTGGGCATCAAAAGGCTCAATACTCTCTCAATTAACCCTCGGACGTCCATAGACACTTCCTAATCACAATACAATCCTCTGATGATAGGCAGACCGAACTGTCGAAACGCGTCATAATCCTCAAGGGGTCAATGGAACAACATGAAACTTCTCTGTGTCTGCTTCATATTATAGACAGGTTTTATAACAATAAATACCCTATATGATTATACACCAGCTGATTAATTAATATGGGGATAAAGCAGTTCCTCGCCAGTTTGAAACAGAAATAAAAATAAATAAACAAAATATTATCTAATGATAACTTTTATACTGTCAACACACACACATATACTGCATATATATATATATATATATATATATATATATATATATATATATATATATATATATATATATATTGTAATGCCCTCGAAAATGTCCCGCAACCCCAATAATGTACTACCCGAGTTGACGTCAGGTATAGTGTAAAATAGTCGTGGATGGTAAGTCCAATAAACTCATCACGTGAATCCCACCGCTGCCACCAATGAAATGCTAGGTGTTAAGGGAGTTTTTCTGTCATGAAATATCCCCAGGCCCACTTTAGGATCAACCTTTCCTGGTACCTGGCGCGGGGCACGAACCTCTGAAGGGAGTTTAACCCTCCTAAAAACCCACAGGTTTTGAGATGCCTTGGGTGGGGTTCGAACCCTGGTTAGTGACCTAACCATCACCACCATGCCCGCGCGCTAACCCACTGTACTACCACGGACGTAATAAAAGTATAGCAACCTTAGTCCGATTTTTAAGAACCAGGTGATAGTCTCGTGGTGAGATTCACGTGATGAGTTTATTGGACTTACCATCCACGACTATTTTACACTATACCTGACGTCAACTCGGGTAGTACATTATTGGGGTTGCGGGATATTTTCGAGGGCATTATATATATATATATATATATATATATATATATATATATATATATATATATATATATATATATATATATATATAATCTACTTTTCTATATACAGTCACAGGACGGGACAGCAGTGAACATAACTAAGAGAGAGAGAGAGAGAGAGAGAGAGAGAGAGAGAGAGAGAGAGAGAGAGAGAGAGAGAGAGAGAGAGAGAGAAGAGAGAGAGAGATAAACAGAGAGAGAGAGAGAGAGAGAGAGAGAGAGAGAGATAAACAGAGAGAGAGAGAGAGAGAGATATAGAGAGAGAGCTACTATTTATGATTTTAAATTTTCAAGAGTAGGCTACTATTAGATGATTTCAGATTAGTAAGGGTATATGATTGAGATAGTATTTACCCGTTTAATACCCACATATCCTTCCTAAGCTGCATAAAATCGTCTAATGATAGCCAAAACAAACTGCTAAAACGCGTCAGAGCTTCAAGGGGTTAGTACAAAGTACAAAGGAAATCAAGCAACAACAGGTATAATGACCCTTCTAGGATGCTTGTCCTCCAAAACACTGAGGATCAAGTGTCCAAACAGTGGTTTAGAGTGGGTAAGGGAACATTGGAAAGGGAACTACTGCCCTGGAACTAATGTCCGTGGCAGGACTAGGAAGTTAGTAGGGGACATATAAGTTATTCATTTACAAGCGCAGTCAGTCGCGGGTTTGATGCGAGATATTTGTCTAAGCGGAGTGTGACGTTAACCACTCCGTTAGAACTGCATGGCTTGTCCTGCAGTGACTCGCTAGGATCGCCAGGGCAGTGGATGTGGCTACAGTTGATGTATTATTGTGTGCTTTATTTCATATGAAAGCTCGTGTCATGGGCAGTCCAGAAAGGCTCTTTGTTTTCGCCCATGTCAAGGCTTTATATATTTAATTGCAAAGTATATGTTTTATCATTAAGTAGTAATGATAGGAATTGAGAGAGAGAGAGAGAGAGAGAGTAGAACAGAGTGAGAGGAGGCGCGCATTGTTTTGCTATACTCGATGACGTCATAGCTGGCTGGCCTCGTGGGGATTCGTTGAGGGAGTTTTTTACCATGCTTTGTGACGTCATGTTTGGCTGGCTTCTTTAGTATTGGCTGGAGGACTTGTTACCGCTTTTTTCCCACGCGGCTCGAGCTAGTGCTAGTATATACAGTTCCCTCGCCACTCTCCCTCAGATCTGGTTTCTAGAATGCATCCCTCTTATCCCTTTGATACCTGTCCCCCTCTCTGCACCTGAGAACCTTTTCCTCTGCCTATCTCTCTCATTTTCCATACCTTTCACCACTTTTTATTAATATTATATCCCCTCTGGTTAACTCTGCATAATCAGCTTCATGCTGGCCAGTTGTATTGTGCGTTAAGGTCTGATATAACCCATGTATGTTAGTTGTTAAGATAAGTTGATCACGAAGCATTGGTTGGCATTCATATTGTTCAGTACCGCTTCCTATAATTATTAGTGTTCTGCTGGATTAGATAATGCTAGACTAGGAGTCTGATACTATAAGGTATTGATTCCGATGGGTGCTGGCTTGAGTTAAAAGCTGCACGACATACCTGAGAACTGGAGTTGATTGGGTAAATTCTAGTCTGTGTGCCATTGAGAATTGAGCATGCACGATAGAGTCATAGAGTCAGTCCGAGAGGAGGGTCACATCCGTCGCGGTCCGGGATTTTTCGACTATCCCGCGGGATACTGGTGATTAAACTTCCAAAAAATCACACACAAAAACAAACGTAGTGTCGCGGTTCTGTGAAGTGCAAAATCGAACCGATTGATAAAATATCTGGAGAGATATACGCGTTTTGGAGAAAAAAATCCGTTAACTCCTACAGCAGTGCCACGGCGCTGGTCTAGGACAGGCCTAGGGCAGGCCCATAAGGCGGGTGGAAAGAAGAAGGGAAAGAAAAAACCGTTACGTCCCAAAAGCAAAGTGTTAGCTATATAGTCCTATGAAATCAAACAGGGCTATGGGAAAATAGGAAGCCTAAGTTAAAAGTGATAGTGAACATCGTATATCACGTAAATAAACTAGGAAAGTATAATACAGAGAATTAAAGTCAGGGGAACTTTTAACTTTTAGCTTGGGAACAGGACGTATGCTGTAAACAAAATACCCTCAGTGACCGCAAAGACCATACACACATATATCCCCTCGCTCTCCTGGACACGTCCCCTCCCCTCCCCCTATACGATTTTACCAAAAGCGAAACTTAACCTCGACAGGAAAGGGTACCGACAAAACAAATATCGTTAATAATAGCAAACAGAGAAAAACAATATTTAAACAAATTAATCAGTGCAGATTATTTCTCGACCATATCGCAGGTTAGTAGTGACATTATTGGAGAGAAAGATCTCCCACGCAACCAAATGTGGTGAAAATTCGAACCTGCGCAGTGTTGAATCAAGTTGATAGGTAAAATATGAAAATTAAAATAGATACTATATACAGGTATAGGTAGCCTGGAAAGTTCGTTATTTTCCTAGAGTGCCGTATATTCCGTTAAACAGTCGACCAAAAACGGGAAGTGGTTAGGGCAGTGAGCATTCTGTTTCATAAGATAATTATTGAAAGTGTTACTTAAAGTTACTTAAAGTTTAAACATAACGAGGGTAAACGAGTGGCACCCCCCCCCCCCCCCCCCCCCACAAACCGCGTAACAAACACCTCCTTGTCCTCCAAGCCCCCCCTCTCTCTCTCTCTCTCTCTCCCCCATGTAAGGGCGGGTGGAAAAAAAAAATAAAAAAAAACAAACAATTTTTTTTACCAGAGACAACTGTACGAGTTGTAAGATGAATATACACATGCATGAAGGCACCGCATGTCGGATATGCAAGCAACCATACCACTGGATTTGCATAGGATTGACACCAATAAATGAGGCGTACAATACAAGAGGGAAGAACCTCCATTTCTGCGATAGTTGTTTCGATATCACATGGCAAGTCATACAGACTGTAGAAAATACAGAAGTACAAGATAGACTGAAATATTGCCAAGACATAGCTACCTTTCACAGAAAATGGGGAACTATTGGGGCCTCAGGGCCCATACAAATATCACAACCCACACACGCACACCTTCCCATGATAATGAGGAACTATTGGGGCCTCAGGGCCCATACAAATATCACAACCCACACACGCACACCTTCCCATGATAATGAGGAACTATTAGGGCCTCAGGGCTCATACAAATATCACAACCCACACGCACACCTTCCCATGATAATGAGGAACTATTGGGGCCTCAGGGCCCATACAAATATCACAACCCACACACGCACATCTTCCCATGATAATGCCCACATTGCCTCCTGCACATCAACACACATCGCCTGCCGAACAACAACCTTTCGCACCCTACATATACACAAACCCTGTCGCACATCTCCCCACACCTCCCCAGACCCAGAAAACACCCCCATTAATCCCATCTATGGCCATTGACCACCCTACTGCTGTTGATCAAATACAATTGCAGGATGAACGTAGGATGCAACAAGCCCCCATATCAGGCTCCCCTTCCACATCGTCTCTCCCCTCACCACTGCCACCTGCCCACCTACAACCGACCCGTAACTCCACCCCCCTGCAGGCCTCACCCACCCATACACCAAGCCTACTATCACCCACAACCACACTTAGCTCACCACATAACCCCTTGCAGCCCCAACCCCACCTACTGGGGTTGTCTACACCAGTGTGCAGATTATCTGGTAAGAAGGTGCTACTTTGGTCAAAGGGGCGAATATAATGGGAATTCATGTAGATTTGCTCATCCCAAAATTTGCAACAACATAACCAGTCATGGAAAATGTAGATTTGGTGAAACCTGCAAATACCACCACCCTCTGCTCTGGAAGACATCACTTAAGAACAAGACCTGCTACAATATGAAATGCCCAGCTTTTCATATTAGAGGGCCGTGGAGATATGCTAGACCTAACACGAATGGTAGCCCAAAAAACTCTCTAGATATGCGAGGACGAGACAGAGGAAAAAGGCAAGGATGGAAAGGGCAGATGAAGATGAAGAGACTGAGGGAGATGGAAGAGCACATAGAACACCTCGAGCACCTCCTGGCCTCCCAAGAGTGGCCAATACATCCCGAAGACTATTAGGTACACATAGTACTCCAAACAATCCCTCCCCAATCTTGTTTGCAAATATCCAAGGCCTAAAAAATAGAACCACGAACAAAGTACCATTTATTAGGGGCCTGCTAGAAGAAGGAAACGCTATATTTTGCGGCTCTCACAGAAACTCACATTAAAGATCAGGAAGATCGTGAGGTATGGATTCCCTGGTTACAACCTACATAGGGTGGACAGAACGCATAGATCACATGGAGGTGTAGCCTTGTACATACATGACTCACTGATATGTACTGAATTCCTAAATAACAGTAATGAAGTGGTGAAAATACTTTGAGTTAAAATAGAATCCCTAAATTTAGCAGTTATTGTTACATACAGGCCTCCAGACTCATCCCGAGAAGAATTCAAAGCCCAGCTCAACAAAATAAAATCAGAAGTGGAAACCCTGGGGAACCCAACACCAAATATTATATGGCTATGAGACTTTAACCTACCAAACATTAAATGGAGACAACTAGAAAACCAGTTAGTGGCGAATAACACCAGAGAAGCAAATATGAGAGAACTATTTGAACTTTGTGACTATTTTAGTCTTACCCAGCATTTGCTGAACCCACACGGGAAAATAATATCTTAGACCTGGTCTTCACTAACAACGACTCTCTAGTACACAGCATTAACATATCGGACACAACATACTCAGATCATAAATTAATTGAGATCAAAACAACCTTAGAAAGTGTACAGACAACCTCAGAATCGAGAACAAAAACCGGCCCCTTCAGTAAATTTAACTTCAATAACAAAAACATTAGGTGGGAAGAGGTAAATCAAGAAATGGAGGAAATTGACTGGGAAGATTTAATGATAACCTGACACCAGCAGAATGTCTAGTCGTAATAACAGAAACCATGACCCAAATCTGTAGCCACCATATACCTGCAAGACAAACAAAACGAAGAAGCAAACAAGATCGGGAAAGGAGGAGGCTGTACAGAAGAAGAAAATTACTCACACAAAGACGCACACATCAAAATCTACAGGATAGGCAAAAGGTCGAAATAGATAGAGAAATTGTGGAAATTGAACAAAGGCTAAGAATATCATATGAACTACAACATATGGAAGAGGAGAGGAAAGCTATTGCAGGTATAAAGGAAAATTCCAAATACTTCTTTTCATACGCCAAACAAAAGGCTAAAACAACATCAAACATCGGCCCACTGAGCAAAGGGGACGGCTCTTTCACAGGGGACAAAAAGGAAATGAGCGAACTCTTAAGCAGGCAGTATGAAATGGCATTCAGTGAGCCTGATGAAACAAAACTCATCAGAGACCAAAATATATTTTCATGGAAACCTCCCCCACTGAAACCCCTCAGATGCTGGATATTGATTTCGGTCCAAAAGACATAGAAGAGGCCATTTCCAACATGCCATCCCACTCGGCACCAGGCCCGGACTCTTGGAATTCGATCCTAATGAAAAAATGTAAGGAAAACCTCTCAAAACCCCTGGCTATAATGTGGAGAAGGAGTCTAGACACTGGTGATATACCATATAGCTTGAAAAACGCAATAATTGCCCCACTGCATAAAGGAGGGAGTAAAGCACTACCAAAAAACTACCACCGCCCAGTAGCTCTAACCTCTCACATCATTAAAGTTTTCGAGCGAGTCCTGCGAAGCAAAATTTCAACATTCATGGAGACAAATGAACTACACAACACCGGTCAACATTGGTTCAGAGCGGGAAGATCATGTCTCTCACAACTTTTGGAACACTATGACAAAATTCTTAAAGCGCTAGAAGAAAAGAAAAACGTGGATGTCATTTACACCGATTTTGCTAAGGCATTTGATAAATGTGACCATGGTATAATAGCCCACAAACTGAAAGCAAAAGGTATAACTGGGAAAATCGGACGGTGGATATACAATTTCCTCGTAAACCGAAAACAATCGGTAGCAGTTGTTGTTGTTCCCTAAGCTGCCTGGCCGAACAGCCCCGAGTCCCTGAGAAAGGCCATGGCCACGATCGGGCTTTCCCACAGAGCTCTCATTGAGTGTAGATTGTGTTGTTGGCGTAAGTGGTTGTGTGAAATGCAGTCTTCTATGATGTGTTTAATGGTATGGGGTGCTGTGTTACATCCCGGGCAGGCGTCGACAACGGAGTCATCCAGTCTCTTCTGATAGCTCAGGAGAGCTGGATGGTGTCCGCATCTCAGCCTGGCCAGGTGGACTCTGTCCTCGCGCGGAAGGGAGGATTCGGAAGGATGGATTTCGGGAGGTCGTGCATGCAGCTGCGTGTTGTCTGTGAGTGAGTGGATGGATCGGTGAGAGATATGAGTATGGATGTGCTTCTGGAAGTTGGTTCGGGGTGGGCAGGGAGGGAGAGAGGACAATAATTGTGTGTGATACCGTGTGCTGGGTGTTGTTTTGATATTTCTTGGTGTCTGTGGGTGTGTTGCCATGTAGTTTAGTGGGTGTCTTGGTTCGTGGAGGCTGCTGCCAGGAATTGAGTGCCTCTCATGTCCAGATGGTCTTTGACTTTGAGGATTTTGGTTTCTTGATGTAGGTGATCTGTGGGTGCAGTAGCTGTGCAGTCTGTAATGATCTTCAGGGCTTTGTTTTGAA
>CM064512.1:629475-636975 GCA_032716605.1 Paralithodes platypus
ATGTTTGCCCCATTACTTTGTAAATTTTAAGACCTTTCGCTCCATTTCTGACCCCCTTCTCCCTCGTGTTTAGCCCCATTAGTTCTCAGATTGTTTAGATGTTTGCCCCATTAGTTTGTCGATTTTAAGACCTTTCGCTTCATTTCTATGTAACTATAATTATAGACTATTTAGGTGTCGATTAAGGAGAGTTTTCTTTTTTGGCCCCCTTCTCCCTCATTAGTTAGGCGATTCTAAGACATATTGCCCCATTTCTTTGTCAATGTTAAGACCTTTCATGCCATATTAGTGTCGATTTTGTCCTGATAAGAGACAGCGAGCCAGCATTTTAGAAGGAATTGGCTTTCAGTCGGGACAATTTTCAACCGAAAAATGTACACATTTGTCTCGAAGGTTTAATTTTGGGGGTATTATTTCTAAACATGATAGAGGTCTAGGGAAAAAAAAAAAAATCCCCAGTCAATCTGTAAAATTACCAAACTAATGGGCCGAACTTCTTAACATTTCAAACCTAATGGGGCTAAACATGAGGAAGAAGTGGGACCAGAAAAACGCCCCATCTCCCCTTAATCCTCCAATGAAACAGTCAGTCCAGGTAAAGTGAACCATGCAACCAGTCAGTCAATCAACCAGTCAGTCAGTCAGTCAGTCAACCAGTCAGTCCTTCAATGAAACAGTCAGTCCAGGTAAGTTGAACCAAGCAACCAGTCAGTCAATCAACCAGTCAGTCAACCAGTCAGTCCTTCAATGAAACAGTCAGTCCAGGTAAATTGAACCAAGCAACCAGTCAGTCAATCAACCAGTCAACCAGTCAGTCAACCAGTCAGTCCTTCAATGAAACAGTCAGTCCAGGTAAATTGAACCAAGCAACCAGTCAGTCAATCAACCAGTCAACCAGTCAGTCAACCAGTCAGTCCTTCAATGAAACAGTCAGTCCAGGTAAATTGAACCAAGCAACCAGACAGTCAATCAACCAGTCAGTCAACCAGTCAGTCCTTCAATGATACAGTCAGTCCAGGTAAATTGAACCAAGCAACCAGTCAGTCAATCAACCAGTCAACCAGTCAGTCAACCAGTCAGTCCTTCAATGAAACAGTCAGTCCAGGTAAATTGAACCAAGCAACCAGTCAGTCAATCAACCAGTCAACCAGTCAGTCCTTCAATGAAACAGTCAGTCCAGGTAAAGTGAACCAAGCAACCAGTCAGTCAGACAGTCAACCAGTCAGTCCTTCAATGAAACAGTCAGTCCAGGTAAATTGAACCAAGCAACCAGTCAGTCAACCAGTCAGTGACCTTACTGGATATTATACCCAGTCATTCTAGTCTATTAACGTTACATTGTCAACCTCCCTCCCCCCCCCTCTCTCTCTCTCTCTCTCTCTCTCTCTCTACATGTATATATCTATCCCCCACTCTCACTCTTACTCTCTCTCTCTTTTTAACTTTCTATCACTCTCTCTCACACACTCACTCTTACTCTCTCTCTCTCTCTCTCTCCCTTACACACTCTCTGACACTCATTATCTTTCTCCCCACCCCTCTCTCTATCTTTCTCCCCACCCCCCTCTCTCTCTCTCTCTCGCGTGTGTGTATGTGTGTAGGCTATGCAGCTTTACCTACCGGTAGCCTATTTGTCTTGCAGACATATATACAAAGGAATACAAAGGAATACAAAGGAAATCAAGCAACAACAGATATAGTGACCCTTCTAGGCTGCTTGTCCTCCAAAACACTGAGGATCAAGTGTCCAAACAGTCAGTGACTATCTGACTGTTCTATCTATCCCCCACTCTCTCTCACACTCACTCTTACTCTCTCTCTCTCTCTCACACACTCACTCTTACTCTCTCTCTCTCTCTCTATCCCCCACTCACTCTTACTCTCTCTCTCTCTAAGCTGGCCCCTGCTAATACAATGTACGTCATCCACGTTGGATCCAACGATGTACAGCGAACCCGGTCGGAAGATTTGCTTTTAAAGTACCAGCAGCTGATCAAGTCGTTTAAGGAGAAGTCATCAAGGATCATCGTCTCAGGAATCGTCCCCCGGCTTGGTGTAGAGAGCCGATTTTACAACATAGCCACCAGCACAAATCGTTGTCTAGCAAACCTCTGCAGGAAGGAAAACGTGGGATTCATCGACACCTGGGACAATTTCTACTACGATGACTATTTGTTTTCGGACGATGGAGTTCATCTGAACCAGGTGGGAGCAGCACGTTTTGGGCGTCTTCTCAACGATGCGGTGAAGGATTTTCGGAGAAGAAATCGACTCAGCACAGGACAACCAGGAAGGACGACCGAAGACAGCGAGGGCGGCAACCTGCGAAGGAATTAAATGCTAATCTGTCAAGAACCGCGAATTTGGATAAAGCTCCACCAACACGACCCAAATTCAAAACCGCCAGGGATAACGACCGAGGACCGATGTCAGCCATGAATGTAAATGTAGATCCGATCAGAACCAAAAATTTGATTAAAGAACGTTCTGCGAGTTCTAAAACCGCAACTTTAAAGGTTTTCTATGCAAACGCTCGTAGCCATACGCAATAAATTTTCAGATTTAGAGGAACTAGTGTTTACTGAAAATTATGATGTGATTGGTATAACAGAATCTTGGCTCAATACAGTAGATAGAGACTTTTTAGCAGAGTATTCACTTCCCGGTTATGTAATGTTTGAGAAAAGCCGAATAAATAAAAATGGAGGTGGCGTTTTATTTTATATCAAAGAAAGTCTTAACCCGACCCTCTTGTCAAAACCTCAAATTGTGAACGTCGACACATCTTTTGT
This sequence comes from Paralithodes platypus, assembly GCA_032716605.1. Taxonomy (NCBI): domain Eukaryota; kingdom Metazoa; phylum Arthropoda; class Malacostraca; order Decapoda; family Lithodidae; genus Paralithodes; species Paralithodes platypus. The sequence continues at coordinate 632,268 of CM064512.1, forward strand.
GCTAATAATAATAATAATAATAATAATAATAGTTCTTAAAGCTAGCGCATGCTAAGCTAGCTAAGGATAGCTCAATAAGGCCGATTAGGCGTATTTCCATTGGGGTCCTGTACTACTACCCCATCCCTTTGCTCATGAGGGATGGTAACGACTCAGTGCTTGTGAAAAATCTTTAATGCGCCGAGCGTGGGCGCGAACCCGGGCCTTCTGGGTGGAAGTCCGAGACGCTAGTCACTACACCAAGCGAGCCGCTACAAAAATAATACTTGCATTAATATACAGACCTCCAGCTCAATCAGTGCAAACTGACCGAGAAATTTATGAACAAATTGCAGATGTAAGTAACTCACAAGATACCGTATTTTTTGGCGACTTTAATTTACCTGTGACCAAGTGGGGCGATACTCTTACTTCACACTCCGGACATGACTTGTATACGAACTTGCAAGAGAGTTCGCTTTATCAATTTGTTCGAACACCGACCCGTGGTAATAACGTTCTTGACATTGTACTTGCAACAAAAGAAGAATTAATAGAGAATTTGAATGTTGGTGATGAATTCAGTAACAGCGACCATCGTACGATAACTTTCACTTTAAACTTTACTAGTAACGAACCAAATAGTAGCATCGAAAAACCCTAATTTCAAGAAAGCAAACTTTCATAAACTTAGAGCTATGTTTAAAGAAACTGACTGGAGCTTTTTAATTAACAATAACGACATAAACACATCTTGGAAGTTATTCGAAACCACTTACCTAAAAGCAGTGCAAGACTGCATACCATCGAAAATACGGCGTCCAGGCCATAATAATAAGCCCAAATGGTGGAATAAAGATATTTCAAACTGCCTGCTTGCTAAAAAATTTGCTAATGATAGATTAAAATCCTCACAAAATGACGAAGAACGGGTGAAATTTGTAGAGCTACGACGCAAAGCCAAAAAGTTAATTAAGCAAAGTAAAAAGACCCTAGAGTTACATATTGCGAATCAAAGTAAAACAAACCCGAAAGAATTCTATAGTTATATCAGAAAGAAAAAAGTAGTTACTTCAACTGTTGGACCGTTAGTCGATGAAAATGGAGAATACACCAAAGACGAAGTACAAATGAGTAATGCCCTCAATACCTTCTTTGCATCAGTTTTTACAACAGAAGACCTCAGTGATATCCCTACACCATCGCCGATTCAGATTGATAATTCAGATGTTCTAAGCAATATCACCGTTACAGAGAGAGAAGTATTGAATTGTTTAGATAAACTCAAGGTAAATAAAAACGCCTGGACCTGATACAATCTCGCCTAGAGTTCTAAAGGAAGCTAAGGATGAGCTCTCCAAACCACTGACATTACTATTCAATAAATCCTTGCAGTCTGGAACTATGCCTGATCAGTGGAAGATAGCCAACGTAACACCGATATTCAAAAAAGGCAGCAAATCCCTACCCAGTAACTATCGTCCAATTAGCTTAACCTCAGTTGTATGTAAAATGCTAGAAACGGTCATAAGAGACAGACTCGTAAATCACTTAGAGGAAAATAACATACTTAAAGATACTCAACACGGCTTTCGTAAAAAACGTTCCTGTTTAACAAACCTCTTAGACTTCTTCCACGATATCCTCAACCTCTACGATGAGAGTAAAGCTGTAGATATTATATACCTTGATTTTCAAAAGGCCTTTGACAAAGTTCCCCACATACGTTTACTGCTAAAACTAAAAGCGCATGGAATACAAGACGGTGTGTTGAAATGGATAGAAAATTGGCTCAGCGACAAAAAGCAAAGAGTAGTCATAAACGGTAAGGCATCTAAATGGACCAATGTAAGTAGCGGGGTACCCCAGGGATCGGTACTAGGACCAATTCTCTTTCTAATTTACATCAACGACATAGATGAGGGTCTCACCTGTACAATCTCAAAATGTGCTGACGATACAAAAAATTGCAAATAGCGTACTCTCAAAAGATCAAGTTGACGATATGCAACACAATCTAGATAAATTGTCACATTGGGCCCAAATTTGGCAAATGAGTTTCAATGCGGATAAATGTAAAGTACTACATATCGGATACCTAAATGAGAAAGCAAACTATTCGATGAATGGCACTCAGCTTAAGAATGTAAACAGAGAAACCGATCTGGGAGTAACAATATCGAGTAACCTAAAACCGAGTCAACAATGTTCAGAAGTTGTTAAGAAGGCAAACAAATAATTGGCTTTATAGGCAGATCATTTGAGCATAAATCCAAAGACGTAATCCTAACCCTTTACAATTCCTTAGTCCGCCCTCTTCTGGAATACTGCGTTCAATGATGGTGCCCTTATTACCAAAAAGACATAAACAAGCTAGAACGAGTTCAACGTAGAGTTACCAAAATGATACCTAGCCTAAAGAACAAACCATACGAAGAGCGTCTTACAGAATTAAATCTATTTCCTTTAACCCAGCGCAGATTAAGAGGTGACTTAATTCAAGTGTTCAAAATCATCAAAGGCATCGACAATATGAACTGTAGTAAGTACTTCACTATCGACCAATCTAATTACACGCGGGGAAACAGTTGCAAAATTATTGGTAAATCTTTTAACTCACACGAATCTAAGAATTTCTTCTTCAATCGAGTTGTCAACTTGTGGAATGGGCTTCCCCGAGACGTTATAGTCTGCAGCACCGTTGATTCATTTAAATTCCGCCTAGACAAATATCTCGCATCAAACCCGCGTCTGACTGCGTTTGTAAATGAATAACTTTATTTTATCCTCCCCTCAGTTACTAACCCATATGTCCCCTACTAACTTCCTAGTCCTGCCACGTTAGTGGCAGGGCAGTAGTTCCCTTTCCAATGTTCCCTTACCCACTCTAAACCGTTTGGACACTTGATCCTCAGTGTTTTGGAGGACAAGCAGCCTAGAAGGGTAACTAGACCTGTTGTTGCTTGATTTCCTTTGTACTCCTTTGTACTTTGTACTCTATCCCCCACTCTCTCACACACTCACTCTTACTCTCTCTCGCTATCCCCCACTCTCTCTCACACTCACTCTTACTCTCTCTCTCTCTCTCTATCCCTCACTTTCTCACACACTCACTCTTACTCTCTCTCTCTTTATCTCCCACTGTCTCTTACACACTCACTCTTACTCTCTCTCTCTCTCTCTCACACACTCACTCTTACTCTCTCTCTCTCTATCCCCCACTTTCTCTCAAACACACACACTCACTCTTACTCTCTCTCTCTATCCCCCACTCTCTCTCACACACTCACTCTTACTCTCTCTCTCTCTCTTACTCTCTCTCTCTCTCTCTATCCCCCACTCTCTCTCACACACTCACTCTTACTCTCTCTCTCTATCCCCCACTCTCTCTCACACACTCACTCTTACTCTCTCTCTCTCTCTATCCCCCACTCTCTCTCACACACTCACTCTTACTCTCTCTCTCACACACTCACTCTTACTCTCTCTCTCTCTATCCCCCACTCTCACACACTCACTCTTACTCTCTATCTCTCTATTCTCTCAAACACACACACTCACTCTCTCTCATCTAATTAACATAGGCTACTTAATATACCGGTACCTAATTTCCTTATACCAAACATTCATATCACCAGCACACCAATTAACTTATATATAAACCTAATTAACGAGTGCATTACGAGTGTAGTTTTTTTAAATGCAGTGGTTAAGGGGAGATTTCCACTTGAGGGATTTTTTTTCTGGACCCCTTTCTCCATCATGTTTAGCCCCATTGCTTTTGAGATTTTAAGACCTTCGCCCTAGTAGTTTGGATGTTTTAGACATTTTGCCCCATTTCTGTCAATTTTAAGACCTTTCGTGCCGTTAAGGTGTCGATTTTTTCCTGACGAGCGATAGCGAGCCTGTAATTTAAGAGCAACCGGCCTCCGGCCTGGACATTTTTCTACCGAAAAATGTAAAAATTTATCTTGAAAGGGGGTCTAGGGGGTGTGATTTTAAACTTGATGAAAAAGTAGGGAACAAACTAAATACCTCCCCTTAACCCATCTGATTAGTCCAACTGGTAATTAAAAGAAACCACCCTGGCAATGCATTCATACTGATTTCACTTACATACACACGATCAGCACGAGAAACAGAACTTACAGTATGTGGGTGACTGTACCTGGACGGTGACCGGTCAACTCAACCAGTAGACCATATCAACCAGTACCAAATCAACCAATACGGGTTAGGTTAGGTTAGGTTAGTACTATATTTTGGCACTGGTTTGGTTGGTCTGGGTTGATTTGGCACTGGTTGAGAGCTACTGGTTAAAATGGTCTACTGGTTGAGATGACGTGGAACCGTACCTGGACATACTTACGAGCTGACAAACACGAAACTATTTGCAACAAGCTTAACGTAATCCTTGCCTTTAAGGGGAGATGGGGCTTTTTTTTTTTGGTCCCCCTTCTCCCTCATGATTAGCCCCATTAGTTTTCAGATTTTAGGCCGTTTGGCCCATTATTTTGGCAATTTTAAGACTTTTCGCCCTTTTTATGTGTCAATTTATCTAAATTACAGGCTTGGTATCACTCACCAGGTCTCTCTCTCTCAGATAATCGACAATGCTTGAATAATCGTTACTTGCAATATATATCCTTGATCCTATTATATACATACATATATATATATATATATATATATATATATATATATATATATATATATATATATATATATA
>CM064512.1:639475-666975 GCA_032716605.1 Paralithodes platypus
GGTCATCTAGGTTTTTATAGTCAGTCTCTCTCTCTCTCTCTCTCTCACACATAATTTATACACACATTATCTCTCTCTCTCACACACAAATATATATATACACAGTTTACACACACACACATACTCTCTCTCTCTCACACACCCTATCAATCTCTCTCTCACAAACTCCCTCCCTCTCTCACTAACACACGTATACATACACACACTCCCTCTCTCTCTCTCTCATTGAGCCTTCTTATTTGCTATCCTTTCCTTCCACTGTCCTTCAAGTGGTTTAGAATGGGTAAGGGAAAAATGGAAAGGGAAGACTGCCCTGGGACAAACGTCCTGTATTTTAAGAGAAACCGGCCTTTGGCCAAGACATTTTTCTATCGAACAATTTAAAAATATAATAATAATAATAATAATAATATCTTAAAATATAATAATAATAATAATAATAATAATATCTTAAAATATAATAATAATAATAATAATATCTTAAAATATAATAATAATAATAATAATAATAATAATATCTTAAAATATAATAATAATAATAATAATATCTTAAAATATAATAATAATAATAATAATAATAATAATAATAATATCTTAAAATATAATAATAATAATAATAATAATATCTAAAAATATAATAATAATAATAATAATATCTTAAATTATAATAATAATAATATCTTAAAATATAATAATAATAATAATAATAATATCTTAAAATATAATAATAATAATAATAATAATAATAATAATAATAATATATCTTGAAGGAGGGTCTTACGGGTTTTTTTAAGCTTGATGGAGGTCTAGGGAGGAAACTAATAAAATAATACAAATATACATAAATGAGCCAATAAATACGCCCCTCCCCCCTTAAAATCCAAACCAGGTGGCCAGGACTTAATTCTTATAAAATAAAAAGTAAGAGTGAGAGAGTGAGAGAGAGAGAGAGAGAGAGAGAGAGAGAGAGAGAGAGAGAGAGAGAGAGAGAGAGAGAGAGAAAAAGTAGGAATAACACACTGAAGGCTAAACATAAACTAAACTAAAGGGTAAAGGTTGGTGTTTGTGTCCATGTGATAGATAGATAGATAGATAGACAGAGAGAGAGAGAGAGAAAGTGGGTTAAAATATCTAAAACAAGGTGAAGAGTGCTATTATACCTCGTGTTACCCAATCTCTCTCTCTCTCTAGCAATAAACAGGCTTCGAACTATCTCACTTAACCCATTTTACAACCACAGATCCTTCCTAAACTAACAATAGCTATCATATCATACAAAAGACCTCCACCGGTACCAAAAGGGTTAGGGTGGTAATGGTGGTGGTGAGGATACATTAAATTGATCAACCTGGCAATGTGTTCCTCTCTCTCTCTCTCATAAATATATACACAAATACACAGTTTCTATCTCTCTCTCATATATACAGTATATATATATATATATATATACAGTATATATATATATATATATATATATATATATATATATATATATAGAGAGAGAGAGAGAGAGATTATATACACACACGAATGAATAAACAGATAAATAAAGTAAACATTAAAGCAAAGGTATATACAGGTATATCAATAAACAAATAAGTAATCCAACAAACCAATAAATCCCCTTCTACTATATGTAAACCTCTCCCTCTCTCTCAAACATCCTCCCCACCCCTCTCCCCTTCCTAACTATCCTCCCCATCCCTCCCATTTTCCCTATAATAGCTATCCTCTCCCTCCACCTTCCTTCTCTCTATCCTCCCTGCTCCCTAACTATCCTCCCAATCCCCGCCATTCCTTCCCCTCACCCCTAGCTATCCTCCTTCCTCCCCCCATTCCCCCTCCCTCTCATCCCTAACTATCCACCAAATCCACCTCATTCCTCCCCAACTATCCTCACCCCTTCCCCTTAACTATCCTCCCAATCCCCCCAACTATCCTCCGCCCATCTCCCCCCCCCACCCCCTCCACAAGGTCACTATAGGGTACACCAGTATTATTGACCTTGACGTTAATATACAGTACTAATAATGATGGTACTTTGATAATAATATAAGGTGTGGCGGTGAGTTTGGTTATTTATATATTTATTTGGTATAATCCTGTGTAGCGGGTAGACCTGTACCGGTACTTATCTCAATAGTTTGGTAATGTTACACTATATTTTTACATTTTACATTCATAAATAGTCCACTCATAAACTAGATTAGGTTAGGTTTTGGTTAGGTTAAAGATATTGTTCAATGTTTCTTAGTAAATAAGCATCTGCAAAACAGTCATTCCCGCTACACAGAATCTTACCATTTGTGTTCATGTTCCGGTACCGGTATATATATATATATATATATATATATATATATATATATATATATATATATATATATATCATCATTTGTATCAGTTTTTCTATGATTGCTTTGTTAGGTTAGGTTGGCGGGTTACGTTAGCTTGGGTTATTTTTATTACTTTCATATTATTATTGTTATTATTATTATTATCGATAATCATTTAGAAAAGGCTCGCCGCCTTATTATAAATATTTTATTAGACAATGCAGGTCCATGCAATACTTATACTATAGTCATGTATAATCCACTGTGGGAGAATAATTGTCATCACTTTTATAAAAACACCATATATATTACTGGAAAAAACGGTACCGGTAAGTCCCATCACTCCCTCGGATGTCCTCGCTGTTTACAAACTGTCTTTATTAAGTAGTATAATCGATATTTACCCCCTGGTGGCAACATACAGTAGATGATGATTTCAATAAGTCATTGGGGGTGAGCCCCCCACCCCCACCCCCTCAACCCATCCTGTATCCCTCAAATTCTGGAGGAAAAAACATAAAAAAGGGTGAGAGCCTTTTCCCTATAATTACCTTATTTTCATATTTTCACGTTCCTCTTACCCGACCCCACCCCTCTGCGGGAAGGTCTGGTGTGTGTGTGTGTGTGTGTGGAGGGGGGAGTGGGGGGAGGATGAACAACTAGGAAAAATTAGGTAGGCCTACCGGTAAGATTAGGGAGGTTAGGACAATAACCGAAGTACAGTACTGGTATTAGGCTAGGGCTGGGGCCGGGATATTTGAGTTCACTGTTTTATGTGTGGATTTTGGTGTGGTTGAACAAATCCTGTATTCCCAAACTCTCCCCCTAGCTTGTTAGGATCATGCTGCCCGTGTGCAGCCCTCTGCGGGTCCGCAAGCTAAAGGAGGGAGAGGCACTGTCTGCAAAAACTAGTCATTTCATACAGTAATAAATATCAAAATTGGAGGAATATAAATACTACTACTAGGCTACTAATAATAATAATAATAATCTAGTTTCAATCTCATTTACAAATATTTGTGGTCAATGAACTGCAATTAGCCTATACCGACTAACAGCCCTTCCCATCCCTCCACCCCTAGTCTATCCTCCTCCTCCACCACCCCTTCGTCAAACCTCCCTCCCATCCTAACCTCTCTCCTGCATCCTCCCCCCCCCCCCCTTCGTCTACCCTCCCTCCCATTTCCTCCCCCCTCCTCCCCCTTCGTCTACCCTCCCTCCCATTTCCTCCTCCTCCTTCTCTTATCCTAACCTCCCTCCTGCATCCCCCCCCCCCCTTCCTCTATCCTCGCTCCCACTTCTTCCTCTTCCCCATCCTTTCCTAAAATATCCCTTCCCTCCTCCCTCCCTAAACTATCCTCCCCTTCTCCCTCCCTCAAATATCCTCCCCACCTTGAAGTATCCTCCCTCCCTACTCCCCGTCATTTCCTCCTGCCCTCCCCATTCCTCCTCCCCTAAGATCCAAGTCACACGAACAGACATTTACTGCCAATTTTCAGATCGTGACAATTTACTCAACATTTCAACATTTTCGAAGGCCTATACCCACATTAATCCACCCAAAACCATCAATTAAACTATCTCAACCTATCAAGCGACTATCAAACTATCATCCACCAGCATCCAGACGATCACAGCGGAGTAAAATTGCCTGAAAAATTACCCCTTGTGCCCTTGTGACTCCGGGGGTAAGACAGGGACATCAACGTCTGTCAAGTAGTAAGCTCATTAAACGAATACTCCGAAAAACACCGAACATTCCAACCTAAATAATGCCCCCAAATCCTTATAGATCTCTTTCCCGGTAGCACTGACTCACCTTCCATCAACGGCGAAGACTCTGGATACGTTTACGGAGGAAAGACGCCGGAAATAACGGAGATTTCACTAGCACACACTGAAAACAAGCACGGGAGAGAGGTATGCACACTCCCTCCAACCGCTTGATAAACACTGAGGTGTTCCAGGATGAACGGGTCACTAAAAGACCTAATGCCAGTTTGCTATTTATCTACGCTATTAAATTACCATGAATAACACATCTTGAGACATAATTGATAGAAAACAATATATAATGTATTTATAATATTATAGTTACATAATATTATATCGTATAAAAAGTTCATAGCTCTTGTGGGATACGAATATAATAATGCTGAAAATACCGTCGCGTTGGCAACTGCCGGTGAAGATGCCATTGACGACAATCGGCCTGGATAATTTCACGGTCAAGTTCACTCCAGCCATTATCTCCCACGGACATCGGCATTATGTTATCTTAATGCACCATCACCTCTGCCTGCGCTCTCTCCCGATAATGGGTCGTTCCGGATAAATGGCGGCGAAACGGTTCAATTACACCAAACCCCGATTATATTTCTGGAAAGCGGTGTTGCCGACTCAGTGAGGATGCGACGATCTCTTCCTTTTTTCCGCCGTTTTTTGCATGTCTCGTGGTAAACCGTATGATTATTTGTTGAGTGTCCCCAGATTATTGCCATTTGCCTCCGTTGCCTTCCGTGGTGAAAAGAAAATGGGATGCAAGCGATCAAGGAGAATGGAGGGTGTGGAAGATAAATAAATAAACAAAAGACCTCGCCCTTGGAGCGGCAACATTGCATAGTTTTAGAGGTCGAACCGCGGCAATTTAGTTGGAACATATTTTTGATCACTTCCTGATAGTTATTCCTTTAACATTATTTTTGTTATTAGGTTATTATTATTTATTTGTTTTTATTATAATTATTATACAAGCAAAAGAGAGACGTATGATCAATAGAGGGATAGCCTATATAGCCAGACATGCCGATAGATAGCCTACGTATATATTATAACGATACATGCATACACAATAAAGACAACAAGGGTTACCGGTAGTTAGGCTACACAGATGGAAGTTTAGAAGAATTAATAGTTCAGTATATATATATATATATATATATATATATATATATTGTAAGAAATTTAGCTAGCAGATTGTTATACCGGTACTTTATTAATGCTACGGCCAAAGGATTTTGCTCACAGGCCCAGCTCACTAATACCATGAGGACCGACCTCACCAAAACGGTCAGAGCGCCGATTGGCCAACACCCGGCAGATCCCCCTCACACTCAACCCATCTCGTCCATAATGCCTATCTAATTCTAACTTAAAGTTCTCAATTGTTCTTGATCACATTACAGTAGGCCTATATATATAACGAAACTCTTTAACATACATATGGTAAATTTAAATGATCATGTGTCTGTAGTATGAAGCAATGCCAATGCGTGGGTTACATATAGTTACATAGATACACAGACTACAATCACAGACCTTGAGGTCCCTGCTAGGCAGTCCGGACTTAATTATAAAATAGAATTTGCTACAAAGTGGAAGGCAAGGATAGCAAAGCAGAAGGCTGTGTGTGTGTGCGAGAGAGAGAGAGGGGGGGGGGAGGGGGAGAGAGAGAGAGAAAGTGAGTCAGAGTGAGTGTGGGAGTGATGTAATGTGAATGTGGGAGTGATGTAATGTGAGTGTGCGAAAGAGTGAGTGTGAGTATGAGAGAGAGAGAGAGTGTGTGTGTCAGAGAGAGTGTGCGTGTGTGAGTGAGAACGAGAGAGAGAGAGTGTGAGAGTTAGCGAAGCCGGAACGAGGAACATGCCGAACTAATTTAAGCGGTAAAGTTATAGACTAATGGGGTGAATATGTTAGCATCAATTGAATCTCCCGCGTCGTTCCCACTTCATAATTACCTTCCCGCCAATTTCGCCCACGCGCGGGAAAATATATGTCCGTAAAAATAACAATAGACGACTTTAACCCATACTGTACCGGCGACGTCTATTAAATTTTATTCTAGCAATATTTAGACAATTTTGTATAGCTTAACCCCTTACGGACGGGGATGTTAGTAACTTTTACTACCTGCCTGGCGGGCATATTTACCCTAAACGAGCTTCTTTCCATGCTCTTTTTCATGCATAAACAAGAGCCAGAGCGTAATACAATTATGTATCCGTGAAAGGGCGATAATAGAGCTTTCCAATGACACTTGAATCATCCTTGTACGACCACGGGTTCTCTTGCAGGATCTGTGGTAGCAAAACGGGTTTGTTGTTGTTGCTGTTCCCCAGGCTGCCTGGCCGAACAGCCCCAAGGCCCCGAGCAAGGCCAAGGCCATAACCGAGCACCCCCAAAGAACCCTCCCTGCCTACCACAATAAAGCCTGGGTGACCGAAGCCACTCCATGGCGGGGAGCTGAGGAGGATGCAGAAGCGCCCGGGAAACCAAAGCCCCACCCAGGGCCTAGCTGTGCCCCTCAGCAATTATGAAGAGAAAGTTGAAGGGCAAAGGAAAAATGTGATGCTTTGACTTCCAATCTGCCAACCTCTAGGTTAGCAGATTGGGAGGTCAATCCACGGAAGAGACGCCGTCCTTTGAGATCTAGAAATTATATAAGTAAAAGGAACAGTCAGAGTAAGCTATGGGTATGGCAGAGATCGCTCAGTTCTCACTCTGATAGACCAGCCCATCACCACATGACTAGAACCCAATCCTCTCAGCATCAGCTACGAAAGGCCCTAGAAAGCCGCCTTTGGCGGGGGGATAGCTCCCCTATTTCAACCCCTTTCGGGGTTGGGCACCCGCCGAGTGAGATAGTTCGAAGCCTGTTAATAAACCACTTGCGAGTTTCAGGCTATAAGGAAGTTGGAGCTGTAGACATCGATATTTAGCAGAATTACCAGCTGAAATACGGTTGTAGTACATTAATAAATACATAAAACCCAATTCGACATACTTTGCATCCATTAGAAACCTACATTATTATTGCATTTCTATTTAATATCGATGTTTATTGCTCCAACTTCCTTATAGAACGAAACTCGCAAGTGGTCAATTGCTAGAGGATCTTTTTGGACTGAAGAACATCGTCTAATAGTTGCCAGAATAGAGTTAACCCCTTCAGTATCAGGGACGTCCTTTTCATCATCTGCCAACAATTAGACGATTTTATTCAGCTTAGGAGGGACGTCTAGCCATAATACTTCAAACTATCTTAACCAACCCTTTCAACTACCACAGATCCTTCCTATGCTGCATAATATCGTCTAAATACTGCTAGGAAAAAATATATAACACGTCGCTGGTACTCAAAGGGTTAAAAGACGGCGCTGGTACAGTCGGGCTAATAAGTGATGTCTCAGCACCAAGTATGTTTTGATCAATAATTGGTATCAGCAATATCTAAGCTTCATTTCTTCATATCGAGTGAAATGTACAAACATGTTCCTACACTTACCCACCCTATTCGACATCTAACAGACATTAATACAGCACAGAGTCGGGGGACACCTCGATGATGTATACAGACTAATAACACACATAACAAAGCCACTCCAGCAGCTTTCTCTCTCTCCAACACCCCTTCTCCCCTCTCTACACTCTTCAGAAAAATAGGAAAAGTAGAATGTAGATACGAGGTGCCGTTATAAAGGCTTATCCCTCAATACCTTCATCTGATCTGATCTGAGAGCAAGCCAAACGTAAAGACAGCTGGGACATGACTTATTAGCGCGACCGTACAGAAGGGGTTAACTCAAGGGGGTCAAACGAGAGCCGAGTCCATTATTGTTTGTCTTTATTATTGTATGTGTAAAGATAAAAATATATCCGTAAAAATAAACAAGAGACGACTTTAAGGGGGTCATCGGCTTTTGTTTTATCTTTCTCTCCTTTTCTCTCTTTCCCTAGTTTGTAGATAATGTAATGTTTTAGTGAAAAACAATGAATGGGGCTAAGATCACTAGGACTGGTCTCACCCTATCCATTCGGCCCCATTCAGCCAACTGTTTTAAGACGTTTATCCCCATCCAGATGTCGATTTCTTCCTGGCGAGCGATAGCGAGGCAGCATTGTATGGAGAAATCCGGCTTCGCTGGAGACATTTTTCTATCGAAAAATGTACAAATTTAGCTTTCGTGTACCCTGACTGACCCTTCCCAAATACAATAAATAATAAAAAAACGAGGTTAACCCATTCAGTACCGGTGACGTCTTTTCTCATCGTATTCTGGAAAAAAATAACCATTAGACAATTTTTATTCAGCTTAGGAGAGGATCTGTGGTAGCTCAAAGGATTAAAAGTGAGATAGTCTGTAGCCTTTATAATGGCTAGAGTCCTTTCCTAAGCTGAATAAAGTCATCTAATAGTTGCCAGGATATATATTAAAGGGTAATACACTATTAACCCTTTTTGTTTCGCTCCATTTGTTTGGCATATTAGGACGTTTCACCCCATTAGACTGGCGATTAAACGATTATGAGCCCCATTCAGATAGCGGTGTATGTTCACTGTATATTTTATGTATAGGTTATATATTTAACTCGAAGATGGCCTAACATATTATTATAGTTTATTAATTATTATTATTATTATTATTATTATTATTATTATTATTATTATTATTATTATTATTATTATTATTATTATTGTTATTATTAATTGGTCAACGATGGCAATGAAAAACTTTCAATTATATGGTCAAAAATACACCAAAATCTCTCAATGGTTTAATAAACAAAAGGTTACATATATTTCCACGAACACCTTTAGGATAATTCATGTTTATTTTGTATATATTAGTACATTATATTAAGCTCAAAAGATCTCCCATATTCCAAGTCGAAGGATGAGATTTGATGCTGAAATATGCTAAGGTTACCCACCAATAAAAGTTTTCTTTGGACCAGATGTTTATAAAAAATGACAATTATTGCAGTAACTTATACAAATTTTGTTTACTCCGGATGTTAAATTTATTTATATTTATCTTAAAAACCACTGTTATTATAAAATAGTCTGTTTTATCACATCATGAAATATTGCGTATTTTTCTTATTGACACCAACCACTATAAAAAAATAAAAAAATAGGATTTACTACCACATCAAACAAACTGATAATATGCAGAACCAAGAACCTACATAATTCACTTACTACCACAAAGTCATAGAAGCAGCATCTAAAGTTTACTGCTCTCAAGTTTCGGTGAGAAATCGTAATAATTACGTGTATTTGATCTACCAACAAGTAGAATATAAATATACTCATCTTTATAAACACATAGGCATACAATATATATATATACAAATATGTGCACCAACCACAAGAGGGTTATTCGGATCCCCAAAACCGACTATGTTCAAATGGAAACTACTTTGACTTACAAGGCCAAGGTATGGCAGCTAGAGACGTGGTATGATGAAAACCGTGAACTTTATTGTTTCTCTGGTTCATCACTGGAAGAGTTGGAGACATTTGCAAAGGCACTTAAGAAGGTACTAAAAGATTATGAACTACAGAAAATTGGAATTGAGGGAGTGCAGAAAAAACTTGTGCAGAACATAATTGCTCGGGAGAAAATTCGAGAGGCCAATAGGTTCGTGTACAGAGATAAAGTTGCAAAGCACGCAAGATGCTTAGCACAAAGGCTCTTCCATTGGCGGCAGGTTGACATCTCTGCAGAAAATTTTGCTGCTCACTGTGACGAGATTGAAGCCTTCAAGGATCATTTTAACATCAAGGAAATGGTCCACCACAAGGAACAGGGTGTTCTAAAGGTACGGGGCATGTATCCTTTTGTCGATAACTTTGTGGTTAACATTGAGGACATGCTGACCCCCCTTGACGAGAAGGCGCGAAAGATGAAGGAATGGGAAGTGGCTCAGGAGGAGATGAAGGAGGCGTGGAAAAAGGACAAGGAGATAATGGAGGAAGAAAAGGAAGGTCGAGGAAGTAAGAGAAAGTTTGACGTGGATGAATGGATGGAGAGCGAATTGATGAAGCTGATATAATTTTAGATAATATAAATACAAACAAATATAATTTATTTCCGTGTATGATTATAAGTTATAATGTAAAACTTGCAAAATAAACAAACCAAAACTTATACGAACACAGTAAAAAGATAAAACAACTAATCAAAATCGCTATGTGGAAAAAAGTAAATGGGAAACATTTTCAAGCTTTATAAGAATTTATTTTTTATTAATTTCACCATAACACCAAACACCTCCAATGAAATTAATGAAAGTATATATGTGATACACCAGGATTCGAACCCGGGTTATCACACACAAATTTAGTTTGAAATCTGATCCGTTTGCCTAACCCCTTCAGGATACGAGAACGTGTTTCTTTAATTTAACCCTTTCAAGCTCCAATACGCATTTTTGTTCTGTTTTCTGGCTACTATTAGACGATTTTATTCAGATTAGTAACGGTACACGAAAGTCAAAGGGTTGGTTGAGATAGTATGTACCCTTTTGATACCCACAGATCCTTCCCAAGCTGCATACAATCGTCTAATGATAGCCAAAATAAACTGCTAAAACGCGTCAGAGCTTCAAGGGGTTAATTTGGCCCTTATTAACCCCTTCTGGACCGGTGACGTTTCTTGATTATATTCTAGCTAAATTTAGTTGTTTTTGTGCAGTTTAAGAAGGATCTGTGGTAATAAAAATGGTTAAGTGAGATAGTTGGATGCCTGTGTGTTGCTGGAGGCTCTTTTGAAACTGAATAAAATCGTTTAATGGTAGCTAGAAAAAGTTAAAAAGACGCTACCGGTAAGGAAGGAGTTAAACGATTTAACGGAATTTACGAAGGATCTTAATTAACTTTGACTTCTCCAATGCCTTCCTAACCTGAATCAAATCGTTTAACCCTTTGAGTACCAGCGACGTGTGTTATCTTGTATTTTAGTTATATTTAAACGATATTATGCAGCTTAGGAAGGATCTACAGCAATTAAAAGGGTTGGTTGAGATAGGCTGAAACCTTATTATTGCTAAAGGTCCTTCCTAATCCGAATAAAATCGTCTAAGAGTTGCCAAAATATGATGAAAAGGACGTGACCGGTACTGTGCGAGTTAACCCGTTCAGTTCCGGGGACGTCCTTTTCATCATATTCTGGCAACCATTAGACAATTGTATTCAGCTTAGGAAGGACCTCTAGCAATAACAAGGCTTCAAACTATCTCAACCAACCTTTCTAACTACCACAGATCCTTCCCAAGCTGCATAATATCGTCTAAGTATAGCTAGAA
Source organism: Paralithodes platypus (assembly GCA_032716605.1). Taxonomy (NCBI): domain Eukaryota; kingdom Metazoa; phylum Arthropoda; class Malacostraca; order Decapoda; family Lithodidae; genus Paralithodes; species Paralithodes platypus. The sequence goes on from CM064512.1 coordinate 650,899, forward strand.
TAAAATACAGCATACGTTGCTGGTACTCAAAGGGTTAATGATAGCCATACTAAAAGGAAGGAATGTGTCCTTTAACTGCAAGAGTTAAGGGGGGTCACCCGCTTGTTTATCTTTCCTTTTCTCTCTTTCCCTGGCTTGTATCCATTCGGCCCCATTCAGCCAACTGTTTTAAGACGTTTATCCCCATCCAGGTGTCGATTCCTTCCTGGCGAGCGATAGCGAGCCAGCATTGTATGGAGAAATCCGGCTTCGCCGGAGACATTTTTCTATCAAAAAATGTACAAATTTGCAAAACAAAAATATATATATGCTTGCTCGCTAGGAAAATATTGACACCTGGATGGGGATAAACGTCTTAAAACAGTAGGCTGAATGGGGCCAAATGGATACAAACCAAAGAGAGAGGGAGAGAAAGAGAAAAAAAGCGAGGTGGGCTCCCTTAAGTCTTCATACAAAATTGCTCCGGTTTGACAACATCCTCTCTTCCAGTACCGGTGTAATTGTCCTTTTAACTTTATTCTGGCTACTGTTGGACGATTTGATTCAGTTTACAAAGGGCCTCGAGCAATTAACCCTCTCACGTTCTTAACGCAATTTTGAGCCTATTAGGGATACTTTAGAGCCTTTGTTACCATCAGGGGTATTTATAAACCTTTAGTTTAGTTACTTCAACCTCTGCAGTTGTCTTTGAGTTAGCTGTGTTGAGCCTATTAGGGATACTTTAAAGCCTTTGTTACCATCAGAGGTATTTAGAAACCTTTAGTTTAGTTACTTCAACCTCTGCAGTTGTCTTTGAGTTAGCTGTGTTGAGCCTATTGGGGATACTTTAAAGCCTTTGTTACCATCAGGGGTATTTAGAAACCTTTAGTTTAGTTACTTCAACCTCTGCAGTTGTCTTTGAGTTAGCTGTGTTGAGCCTATTGGGGATACTTTAAAGCCTTTGTTACCATCAGGGGTATTTAGAAACCTTTAGTTTAGTTACTTCAACCTCTGCAGTTGTCTTTGAGTTAGCTGTGTTGAGCCTATTGGGGATACTTTAAAGCCTTTGTTACCATCAGGGGTATTTAGAAACCTTTAGTTTAGTTACTTCAACCTCTGCAGTTGTCTTTGAGTTAGCTGTGTTGAGCCTATTGGGGATACTTTAAAGCCTTTGTTACCATCAGGGGTATTTAGAAACCTTTAGTTTAGTTACTTCAACCTCTGCAGTTGTCTTTGAGTTAGCTGTGTTGAGCCTATTGGGGATACTTTAAAGCCTTTGTTACCATCAGGGGTATTTATAAACCTTTAGTTTAGTTACTTCAACCTCTGCAGTTGTCTTTGAGTTAGCTGTGGGCAGAAAACTAATTTTGGAGAGGTAATTATAAGAGTGAGAGAACTCTATTTAGTATTGCTAATCTGGCAACCTCTGCGTCATATGGTCGTGAGAGGGTTAACAGTCATTTGAATTATCTCACTTAACCATTTTTACTACCACAGATCCTTTTTTTAACCCCTTCTATACCGGCGACGTTTTTTAAATTTTTGTAATGCCCTCGAAAATATCCCGCAACCCCAATAATGTACTACCCGAGTTGACGTCAGGTATAGTGTAAAATAGTCGTTGATGGGAAGTCCAATAAACTCATCACGTGAAACACCACGAGACTATCACCTGGTTCTTACAAATCGGACTAAGGTTACTGTACTTTTGTACGTCCGTGATAGTACAGTGGGTTAGCGCGCGGGCCTGGTTGACCTATGATGGCCATGGTCACTAACCAGGGTTCGAACCCCACCCAAGGCATCTCAAAACCTTTATATATAGCCTATAATATAGCCCTGTTCCAAACAACTATAAGGCCCGAAACCTTGACTGGTAAGGGGAGATTTCCACTTGAGGGACTTTTTTCTTGACCCCTTTCTCCCTCATGTCTAGCCCCATTGTTTTTGAGATCCTAAGACCTTTGCCCCATTAGTTTGGTGATTTTTAAGAATTTCCGCCCCATTCTGTCAATTTTAAGACCTTTCGTGCCATTTAGGTGTCGATTTTATCCTGGCGAGCGATAGCGAGCCTGTAATTTAAGAGGAACCGGCCTTCGGCCGGGAAATTTTTCTACCGAAAAATGTACAAATTTATCTTGAAAGGGACTCAAGGGGGTGTAATTTTAAGCTTGATGGAGGTCTAGGGAACAAACTAAACACCTCCCCTTAACCCCTGCTGTACCGGCGACGTCTGTAGCATTTTATTGCAGCTACATATAGACGATTTTATGAAGGTTTGGAATAAGGATAAAGGGTACTAGTTTAAAAGGATGAATTGGGATAGTCTGTGGCCTTTTTAATGGGGAGAGAGAAGTCCTTCTTAAGCTGAACAAAATCCTCTAAATATAGCTAGAATAAAACGAGATAGACGTCAGCTGTACAGAAGTGGTTAAGGGGAGGTATTTAGTTTGTTCCCTACGTTTTCATCAAGCTTAAAATTACCCCCCCTAGACCCCCTTTCAAGATAAATTTGTACATTTTTCGGTAGAAAAATTTCCCGGCCGGAGGCCGGTTGCTCTTAAATTACAGGCTCGCTATCGCTCGCCAGGAAAAAATCGACACCTTAATGGCACGAAAGGTCTTAAAATTGACAGAAATGGGGCAAAATGTCTTAACATGTCAAAACTACTATGGCAAACGTCTTAAAATCTCAAAAGCAATGGGGCTAAACATGAGGGAGAAAGGGGTCCAGAAAAAAATCCCTCCAGTGGAAATCTCCCCTTAAGGGGGTAGGGTATATTTATTGGGTTATTTGTGTATTTGTTTGTATTTGTTTGTTTTTGTTTCCTCCCTAGACCTCTATCAAGCTTAAATAACAAACCAAAATTACCCTTTTAAGATAATTTGTACATTTTTCGGTAGAAAAATGTCTTGGCCGAAGGACAGTTCCTCCAAAATTACATGCTCGCTCTCGTTCGGAAAAAATCGACACCAAATGGCACGACAGTTCTTGATATTGGTAAAGAAAAGGGACGAAAGGTCTTAAAATCGACAAACTAATGGAACGAACTTCTTAAAATCTCAGAACTAATGGGGCTAAACGCGAGGGAGACGAGAGTCCAGTAAAAGCAAACTACCTCCCCTTAAGCTGCATAAGATCGTCTAATTACAGCCAGAATAAACTGTCAATACGAGATAATATATCCCAAATAACCGCCTTGCAACACAATCCCACCCCTACTCTGTGCAACTCTCGAACCCCAGAGTGAAATGTTACTCTCAGACTTTCTTCTATTCAACTGCTGATCTCTGGAACTCTCTCCCAGAATCAGTCATTCCCTCTTCCTATGACTTAAATTGCTTCAAACTCCGTGTGTCCAGGCATTTTGGCTCGAACGTCCCTTGATTTTGGCCCTGTCACTCTTTCAGCTATGGGGGAGGCACTCGCTACAGGCAGTTCTGCCTTTTGTCACCCTCACTCACAGAAAAAACAAATAATAATATTCTGATATCTTGGTGGTTCCAAGCACAACTCTCTATAGCAGGGGTGTCAAACTCATTACAGGGGTGTCAAACTCATTACAGGGGTGTCAAACTCATTACAGGGGTGTCAAACTCATTACAGGGGTGTCAAACTCATTACAGGGGTGTCAAACTCATTACAGGGGTGTCAAACTCATTACAGGGGTGTCACACTCATTGGCTCTGGCGGGCCAAATTTGACACGGTACAATATTGTAGGGCCGCATTAACCCCTTCTGTACAGGCGACGTCTTTTATATTTTATTGTAGCTATGTTTGCCAAATAGGCAGGGTGACAAACGAAAGCAGAGTCCAATATTTCTAGGCTAGGCCTATATTATTGTAAATGTGAAGATACAATTATGGTTCATAGCCTAGTTCAAATTATATCTTTGGAAGTGATAACATGGCCAAAACAATGCTATATCATGTTCATTTTCTTGTATTCCTTCTCATAATCATTCAAATATTCAAACAAAATTGCTCCGCTTTGACACCCTCCAAATAGGTAGTCCAGAAATAGCGAACCCGAACCTCTGTAACTCTAAATGGGCTTGATCATAATATTATGGGCTGTGAATGTCCGCACCTATTCCTTGGTTGACCCTTACTGAAGTACTGGACGCAGGCCCTTAGGCCTCTATGTCCAGATCGATGTCATCGTCAAAATACAAACTAATGTGGTCCCATCTTCATTTGACAGGACTAGATCCTGTCAACCTTTTCACCAAGGGGGATTGACCTAGCCTCCCCTGCACCCAGTCTAGCGGCTCTAGCCTCCATAGCTTTACTGTTATCCTGGCCTTCCCCCAGTCTCAGTCAAGGCATTCAGTTTTTCCTCAATTTCACTCTGTTTACTCCACATAACTTTGTTTTGTTTACCAAGCTCTTCCATACACTTGTAAAGCTTTACACAACCCCTTTCACAAAGTGTACAGTACCATGAAATCTGATCTCCAATAGATATAATATAGTTAGGCCTATGGTGCATGCCTTCACAAGCTATGTGAAACCAAATCTTGCACACCTCACATTGCATAGCATGTTCCTGACTATTCACAATATTTGCACACGAACCACATTTGTCGTCCCTCGCATCGTCCTCGCTGCTACCAGTTCAGTTTCAGTTTCAGTTTCTATGGAGCTCGTCCTGGAATCTTTACGACTCTGAACCTCACGATTCTATACAGGACTGGCCATTTGTATCGGCACTAGCTCAGAGAAGAGTGTTGAGAGGGGAGAAGGGGTGTTGGAGAGAGAGGAAGCTGTTGGAGTGGCTTTGTTATGTGTGTTTAGTCTGTATACGTCGTCAGGATGTCCCCTGACTGGGTGCGAGCATGTGAAACATGCTAGGACGTACTACCACACCCACTAAATGTCCGCCGTGGCAGGGATTCGATCCCGGGTCTTGCAGATTCACACGTGAGCGTGCTCACCACTGGACCACCACGGCTCCCTACCGTAGACTGCACTGAGTTTGTTTACATCGCCGCCATCTTCTCTCCCTCCGCCGGTACTGAAATCTCAGATTTCGACTACATCTTCCTTTTTCTTGTTTTGCCCCCTGTTCTCGTTTTGTCGACTCATTGTGGCTCTCACACACTCCTTGAAACCTTCACAATGATTAATTAATGCACTGATTTCGTATTATGCGTATAGTTATTTTCTAAATACTGAAATAACTGGAGCGTGAGCCAAGCATAATTATGCCTTCTCCAACTGGGCCAACCCACCCTTGAATAGTAGGCCTACCCTTCCCAAATGGTAGAAATGTTAGCTCGATTAGCTCACTCTAGTCGTTTGTGAGTTATAGGGGTTAATGTTCAAGAGTTTTGGCCTATTTATTTGGTATAGGGTATAGTAGTAGAGGGTTATGATTCAAGACTGATATAATGCCAATAAACTTGCTCGCTCGTGTAACGCCGGTTTCCCATTCTCACCCGAGGGTTAAGTTAAATCATAGAAAACCAGACATTTCACGGGAGCCTATTCTAAATTTATAAGGGATCACTATCTCACCCCTTCAGCTTAAGATTTTCATTTTTTGCAGCCGTTACCCCTCTCCGTTAACCCCTTCAGTACGATTAAATACTTCTCGTCTTATTCTGGTTACCATTAGACGATTTTATTTAAGATAAAAAACCACCATCTGAGGAAGAGCACTTTGTACTTTTACTTTATTGACGTTTCGCAGATAGCTTCATCAGTGTGGTAAACATACAAAACGTAAGTACCCTTACCTCACGGTGAGAATATCCCTGTGTAGATGCAGCACTAAATATATCTCCAGGGCTAGGCTAGGCTAAATGGTTCCCCATCCAAGCGCCGTCAGCACTCCAGAAACTGCAACCATTAACCTTAACTTGGCACCACAAAGCAACCTAGCCTACAGCTGCAGTGATCAGTGATGCCCACAAGAACCACCGACCTCGGCTGAGTCAATTTACCCACCACAGGAACACTAAACTCAAGAAAATAAGACGGGAGCTCCCTACAACCTGCACAAAAAGGTCCTCCCCCAAGCGCTTGCCTTTTCCCGCCAAAAACTCCCCTCCTTACTAGTCCTTAGGCTCCTTTTCAAATCCCTAAAACTACCAACATCAATCAAATTACACCACAATCAGGTCATACAAAAGTCCACATGATCGTAAAAAAAAAAGGTCACCTAATCCAATAAAAAATAATATAAACCAAAAAAGGACCATATTCGTAAAGGTAAAAGAAGTCGAGTCATCCGAGTACTGTAATATATTATTGTATTATAGTTTGGCTATGAGGCAGCTCCTAAGTTGAATCAAATTGCGCGAGAATGTCATGAAAAATGCATACAATGAAAAATGCATACAAGACCCTGAGAATAATGTTGCTATAGTTGATTTATTTACCTTACTGTGTAGGCTATAAGTTATATATTTGACTAAACTCTTATTTGTATATGTCTTTATTATTATTATTAGAATAGGCCTAATTAAATTATATAACATTATTGAAACATATGGTAAACACAACATTGAAAACCGGTAACATTGTTAGGAATAGGCCTACCGGTATAATGGTTAAATAGGGAAGTCTTAAGTGAAAGAATTGTTGGCTACATAAGAACATGAGAAAACGGCAGATCCCTTTCACACCAACCCATCTCGTCATCTACTGTACATAGGCTTATAAAATGTGAAATTATATATATACGCTATATACTGTATATTATATGGTAAGGTAGAATGTAAAAATAATAAACTTTGTTGTTCATTCCTCATTTGTTCTTGGTAGCCTATGAGTAGGCTATTCGGCTATTGTTCGAAAATGGCATAAACAATCAAAATCCTTAATAATAATCAAACGAAATATCCTATAGCCTAGTCCATTTAATATAGGTATAGGCTACCGGTAGGCCATATGATAAATTGTAACTCCTAACCTCTCTAACTTAAATGGGGGCTGGAGCAAATGGGCTTTCAATCTCCGGCTAACCTTTCCCAAATGGTAAAACAAATAGGGGCTGGAGCAAATGGGCTGTCAATCTCCACACCTAATCCCTGGCAGCTGAGTGGCTGACTCTTCCCAAATGGTAGAACAATAGGGGCTGGGGCAAATGGGCTGTAAATCTCCACATCTAGGCTATTCCCCGGCTGACTCTTCCCAAATGGTAGAACAATAGGGGCTGGGGCAAATGGGCTGTAAATCTCCACATCTAGGCTATTCCCCGGCTGACTCTTCCCAAATGGTAGACAAATTAGGTGGATTACTCGGGTCGTGCTTGGGTTACAGAGGTTAGTGGTTTCTGGCCTAAATATAATGACTATAACAGACTATATAGTAGGCTATAACCCAAGACGTCATACCAGATAGTGTTAAGGGGAGGTTTTTAGTTTGGTCCCTAGATATCCTTCAAGCTTAAGATTACACACCCTTGAGCCCCTTTCAAGATAAATTTTTACATTTTTCGGTAGAAAAATGTCCCGGCTGAAAGCAGGTTCCTCTTAAATTACAGGCTCGCTATCGCTCGCCAGGATAAAATCGACACATAAATGGCACGAAAGGTCTTAAAATTGACAGAAATGGGTTGAAAGTTCTTAAAATCGTCAAAATAATGGGGCAAACGTCTTAACATATCAAAAGCAATGGGGCTAGACATGAGGGAGAAGGGGTCAAGAAAAAAGTCCCTCAAGTGGAAATCTCCCCTTAAGAGGGGGTTATCTTGTTTTTATTGGCCTTTTTTCATTATATATATATATATATATATATATATATATATATAATTATATATATATATATATATATATATATATCTCTTAGTTTGCTCCCTAGACCTTTATCAAGCTTAAAAAAAAAAAAAAAAAAAAATCACACCTAAGATAAATTTGTGCATTTTTAGTAGAAATTAATGTCCCGACCAGAGGCCGGTTTCTACTAAATTACCACGATATAATTTTTGTATTGTAATTATTTCTGAATTTTCTGGCCCATGAGGAGGATAACCGTTTTCAGAGTCTCATAAGCAAGAACATAAACATTATACCTTATTCCAGGCCATGTAAACATTATAGCCTAGTGTAGGATACTCGATACCTTATTCCAGGCCATGTAAACATTATAGCCTAGTGTAGGATACTCGATACCTTATTCCAGGCCATGTAAACATTATAGCCTAGTGTAGGATACTCGATACCTTATTCCAGGCCATGTAAACATTATAGCCTAGTGTAGGATACTCGATACCTTATTCCAGGCCATGTAAACATTATAGCCTAGTGTAGGATACTCGATACCTTATTCCAGGCCATGTAAACATTATAGCCTAGTGTAGGATACTCGATACCTTATTCCAGGCCATGTAAACATTATAGCCTAGTGTAGGATACTCGATACCTTATTCCAGGCCATGTAAACATTATAGCCTAGTGTAGGATACTCGATACCTTATTCCAGGCCATGTAAACATTATAGCCTAGTGTAGGATACTCGATACCTTATTCCAGGCCATGTAAACATTATAGCCTAGTGTAGGATACTCGATACCTTATTCCAGGCCATGTAAACATTATAGCTTAGTGTAGGATACTCGATACCTTATTCCAGGCCATGTAAACATTATAGCCTAGTGTAGGATACTCGATACCTTATTCCAGGCCATGTAAACAGAAGAGAATGACAAATAATGTTTATAGGCCTACCACTTACTCTAAGTCGCTTATGGCAAACTTTTATAATTTCCCCATACCAAACAATAATTGTATGTAACTGAACATGTTGTTCTGAACATCATGAGCTCTTCAGATTTACAATAGGCCTAGTCTACCTCAGTTAGTTTCGGATACAGTTTTTTGTTTGCGGATATCTTACTGATCAGCTGAGAGAGAGAGAGAGAGAGAGAATTCCGGCTGTCACATAAGGTTACCAAATCAAGTGCGCTAGATAGGGTAAACAAATGGCGAAAAATTCGAAAATTAGTTTGCAAGTTTTACATTTTAATATCTAGAAAAACTGCACAATCTTTACAATATATGTCTAAAATGACTCAAATCTACAGATTATCGCTAACATTCATATCGTTAGATGTAAAATTTGCCTCTAGATCGAAGGAAATAGCCTACCTGTAGACCTAGTGGGGATGTAGGTAATTTGGCAACACTAGGAGAGTTCCTGTGGTTGCGGTAGGCTTCTTCCTAGGGCTTAAATTTCCTTTACAGGGGTTTTCAATTTCTTAGGAGGACTGCTCACTTCATCCTCATGTTCACTAATGTCTGTTTGTTTCACTGTCACTATACTCACCTTTCACACACGAAATTCTATTTCCTCCTGAGTTAGAGGTAGGCCTATGAATTTCTTCGCCATAATTGTTGGTAGGCTAAAGTTTACATTTTAAACTTAGGGCAATGCATGTTCAAAATCAATAAAGAATGTACCCACAAAATACACAAAACACACATCAACGTATATATTGGGTTGATAGTCTTAAGTTATAAGGTCTTATAAGGTCACAAAAAGTCAATTCCATGGCTGAATACGGGAGGGGAAGGAGATACGCGTAACGCGCAGCGCAGATGCACTACCTAGGCCGTTACACAGGACACTGATTTACGTGATCGAGCTCAGTCAGACAGTCTCTCAGATCACCTCAGATTTCAGCAGACCTGTGTACAAATATGATATCAGGATGAAAGTGGCAGTGCGGGATTAGGGATGCTAAATGCTTCTATCTGATGTAATTATTATGCCATTGACGCAATAAAATAAAAATTACGATTGTTTTTGTAACTGGACACGACATTATCCAAAATTTCGTTTGTGCCTTTTCACCCTTGACGCTAAGGTCGCGTCCAAAGATCGGTAAAGGTGTTAAAATCGCCAAACTAATGGGCCGAACACCTAAAATCCTAAAAACTAATGGGGCTAAACACAAAGGAGAAGAGGGTCCAGCAAAACCATATACCTCCCCTTAAAGGAATGAATCTGAAGGAGCGATCATAAATTCATAATGCGGTCAGGACTATATTTTTCTGAAGAGTGTAGAGAGAGGAGAAGGGGTGTTGGAAAGAGAGGAAGCTGTTGGAGTGGCTTTGTTATGTGTGTTGTTAGCCTGTATACGTCGTCGAGGTCTTCCCCGACTGGGTGCGAGCATGTGCTAGGACATAGGCTACTACCACACCCACTAAATGTCCGCCTTGGCTGGGATCGAACACAGGTCAGCAGTATCATGAGGCATAATTTGACTGTTGTTTCTCAGCATATGGGTCCTATTGTAACAGATGTTTACTGTTGTACCGTTACCCACCTAGTTTGTTTGTTTTTTTCCTGTTCGGGTTCTGCCTCGATCGAGTAGGCTAGGCTACCCCCAGCTAAAAATAGATAAATAAGTAAATAAATAAATAAATAATAAAAAAGAAAATAAGTACAACAATAAAATAAAATGGGGTATGTTCCCGAGTATATAGATAGATAGGCCTATAGATAGATAGACAGTTGCCCACATAAGTTAAGCTCCTCTCCATGATCTTAGTTAACTCACCTGACCAGTCAACTGATAATTAAAAGAAACCACACTTGCAATTCATTCGTACTAATTTATCGTTTATACATACGATCACGAGGAGGAACAGAACTTATGTGGGCAACCGTACATATCTATTGTTTTAAGCATGTGTGTCTTGACAATACATTTAATATTTTTGTGATATGACCAAGCCAGAGCTCGAACCCGGGCCAGTAGTGCTGCACTCCAACACCTTAACCCATTGGCTGCGGGAGACATTCTGGAACGTCCTGGCAATATAGCCAATTTACAGGCTCTTAACCACTAAGCCACCGAGGAGCTTAAAAGTAGTGGCTTCATTTGGAATCAAATTCCATCCAACACCACCCGCTCTGGCTCGTGGTCACGTACCTTGATGCCATACATACATACACCTCACACAGACATAAGAGAATTGGAAATCTGCAAAAGCCGTACTGACCCACATGAGGCAGACCCCTTCCTACCCCATTCGCTCACCCCTGCACTAAAAACATCTCCCACTACAACCTATGTCCCCTACACTTCCTATGCTTGTATTTTAGTGTAAGTGTTGTTGACGTTACATATTAGCCCTTTGTGGATCATGACACATTTTGACAGTTTATACTGGCTATCATTAGACGATTAGGCACTCGATACAGGCAGTTCTGCTTTTTGTCTCACTCACTCACATAGAAAAACAAAATCTAGAAAGTATCTGTGGGAATCAAAAGGGTAAAATCTATCTCAATTAGCCCTCTGACTCCCATAAACCCTTCCTAATATGAATAAAATTGTCGAATAATGGCCAAAAAAACAGAAAAGAAATGCGTCACCGTATCTTCTAAGGGATATTTTCTACTGATGCTTCTTAGCATAAGTGTCCAGGTATAACTGATCCATTTCTGAGGTGGGCTTCATGTAGGTTTCGGGAAGGTTGGGGTGGATCATCAGTACCGCTAAGACCGTCGCCACTGCGTAGGACAGGAACGTAACGTGAGGACCCAGGGCGGCGATGCTCCACCCGAAGGTCTTGGTGATGATGAACGCAAAGCCCCAGTTAATGGCTACCACGCTGGATGCCGCCTTGCCTCGGACGGCACTCGGCATCCCCTCCCCCAGGAACACCCAAGGCACGGGACCCCAACCGATAGCGAACCCGAGCATATAGGCTGTGAGAGCCGCCGCTGGAACTAATCGCTGCAACCCGGTCACCTCACTATCTCCGACAACCCAGAAGTGTACACTGAGTACCAGCAGCGCCGAGACCACTACGCGCGTCGACCACATGAGGAGGCTACGGCGGGGTTTAGTAGCCACGCAGAACATGCCCACGAAGGTCCCTATGAAGTTGACCACCCCCAGGAAGACATCACCGCCACCCTCGCCAAGGATACTGGAGGCAAAGAACACGACTGCGGTGATCCCCGTCATCTGCTGTGCCACCATCATACCGCTAGACACGGCTACCGGCCACAGGTTAGACCCGGACACTATCTGCAAAATAGAGGAATCATTATGGGTGGGTATAAAACTAATTTTAACAGTAATTGAGAAGAAATTACCCACCCTAGGCCCACTCTTGAGCAGGGTGTGGATGATAGTAAAATGCTACATCATCAATCAACAGTAAAAATAACTGAAAACAACACTTGAACAGGGGGAACCAAAAAGATCACCCTTGGCGTACAATTATTAAAAAAAAAAAAAAAAAAAATCCATTATAAGTTATACAGTATATACTGCATATGCTGTAGACTTTGTAGAGTATTATACCTGTTTTAACGCCACTCCGTCACCCCCCTGTTGTACCCCTTTGTCAATGGTCTCCTGTTCTGCTCGCGCTTCTCTCGCTGTTCGTCTTAGGAGTCGCAGGGCCGCCACGGATTTTGACCTCTGACCTGCAACATATAGAAATTAAATTTATTGATACAAAACATGGCACGGCAACAAGGTCCCAACATACTATACCTTGAATTTGGCTCTGTCACTCTTTTGGTTTTGGGAGAGACACTCGTTACAGACAACTTGCCTTTTGTCTCCTTACAAAAAAAAAAAAAAAAAAAAAAAAAAAAAAAAAAAAAAAAAGGCATCGGACAAGGTAAAATGGTTCCCAGCCACCTCAACCAGCAGTTCATTTCAACCAATAGATCTCAACCAGTGCCAACTATATACAGTATGTACACTCGGATACCACAGTCTCTTGCCGGCCCACTCATAAGAATTCGTGGACCGTCTATGTTGTTCTTTAAGCAATTATAACTATCTGGATTGATTTGTGGATAGAACTTGCTTTTCAATTAATAGTATAGCCTACAGTATACCATATAGTTTTATAGTTGATGAACAGAAAATTATATTCTTAAATTCGTTTCCAGAGATATAACTTCCATAATTGACCACTTGCGAGTTTCAGGCTATAAGGAAGTTGGAGCGATGAACCTCGATATTAAACAGAATTGCAATAATAATGTACGTTTCTGATGGATAAATGGTATGTTGAATTGGGTTTTATGTATTTATATTTGTACTACGACCGTATTTTAGCTGTAAATTCTGTTAAATATCGATGTCTACAGCTCCAACTTCCTTATAGAACGAAACTCGCAAGTCGGCAATTAGAAATAGGTGAAGCCTACGAATATTTATGAGTGGGCTAGAGACTATGGTATGCGAGTGTACCAAATTGAAGCCCTAATTACCTAACTCTATCCAACGTAACTTAATTAAGGGGACATGGGCCGGTTTTCTGGACCACTTTCTCCTTCATGTTTAGCCCCATTAGTTTTGAGATTTTAACACCTTTCGCCCCATTTTGTTGTCAATTTTAAGACCTTTCGTGCTATTTAGGTGTCGACTTTTTCCCTGGCGAACGATAGTGAACCTGTCGTTGGAAGAATCGGCCTTTGGCCGGGAATTTTTTCTACCGAAAAATGTACAAATTAATCTAGAAGGGGGATCTAATGGATGTTTTTTTTTAAATTTGATGGAGGTCTAGGGAGGAAACTAGAAAAATAATGAATACATGGAAAAATTGGTTTACATTTTTTACTTAAGAGGGTTTAATTTCTTGACCCACTTCTGCTTCATGTTTAGCCCCATGGTTTCACGATTTTAAGACGTTCGCCTCATTAGTTTGACGGATTTTAAGGTCTTTCGCACCATAATTAATTAGCTAGATTTACCTTTTTGAGTTATAAGAGGTTAGGGTCGAGATTTGTGAACTATCTATAATGAACATACAGAGAGAGAGAGAGAGAGAGAGAGTCGGAGGTTAATAACTGGCTCAGGAATATCACAGTTCCGTACTAAATCTTGGTAATATAATTATTAATTATCATACTTCATAAAGAGGGATCTTTGATAAAATATATACTGGTATCTATTATATATAAATATATCAAATGCTATATATTTTTTGCATATTAAATATGTTTCGCTATAGATAATTCCAAGTTTCATCACTGGAATTTTAGCTGTAAGAACACCATATGATGTGAAGTTTAGAGAAAAAAAAAAAAAAGAGAGAGAGAGAGAGAGAGAGAGCGAGAGAGTCGGAGGTTAATAACTGGCTCAGGAATATCACAGTTCCGTACTAAATCTTGGTAATATAATTATTAATTATCATACTTCATAAAGAGGGATCTTTGATAAAATATATACTGGTATCTATTATATATAAATATATCAAATGCTATATATTTTTTGCATATTAAATGTGTTTCGCTATAGATAATTCCAAGTTTCATCACTGGAATTTTAGCTGTAAGAACACCATATGATGTGAAGTTTAGAGAAAAAAAAAAAAAAAGAGAGAGAGAGAGAGAGAGAAAGAGAGAAAGAGAGAGAGAGAGAGAGAGAGAGAGAGAGAGTCGGAGGTTAATAACTGGCTCAGGAATATCACAGTTCCGTACTAAATCTTGGTAATATAATTATTAATTATCATACTTCATAAAGAGGGATCTTTGATAAAATATATACTGGTATCTATTATATATAAATATATCAAATGCTATATATTTTTTGCATATTAAATGTGTTTCGCTATAGATAATTCCAAGTTTCATCACTGGAATTTTAGCTGTAAAAACACCATATGATGTCGTGAAGTTTAGAGAGAAAAAAAAAAAAAAGAGAGAGAGAGAGAGAGAGAGAGAGAGAGAGAGAGAGAGAGAGAGAGAGAGAGAAAATAAATAGTAAAGAAATATAATACACACTAACCGGTAACAGTAAGGTAGTGTGGAGTCTCTGGTAACAATAACAGTAGGGGTAACTGAGGTAAACAGAAACCAGCCCCCAGCCATGCCAGTCCTCGCCAGCTTAGGTGTTGTCCAGCCCAAAAGCACAATAACATGCCTACAAAATAAATATATACATGATTGCATTAGTAAATAAATAATTAAATGTACTGTATAAGTAAATAGATAAATAATTAAATGCATAAGTCAATAGATATACAAATAATTAATAAACTAAACATTTAAAAAACACTTAACCCATACTGTACCAGAGGGTATTACCATAAATGTATCGTCCAGTATCGTGTGGCCAAAACGGCTTCAGAGTCAAGAGATACCACCCTCCCACCTCAAAAATTGGAGGAGCACCACTGACCCAGCTAGTCTGTGGAAGCTTGGAACCAAGCTGAGAAGTGTTGCCAATGCCTCAGAGCAGTGCGTACAAGTCATGGTACCAAGTACCGCTCGATACTGGCAGTTACAAGGACCGCATATTACGGACGTACGTCGCTGGTACTGGCGAGTGAGTTTGTTACTGACGGCCAACGTCCGTCACTGGTACAGTAAGGGCTAAGGTTGGGAGAGAGGTATCATGACTTTAATATTTGTCATTCAGATCACTTAAGGTATATCAAAATTGATTAGTACAAAAATAGATTATGCAATGATCAGGTAAGTGATAACAAAGTCAAATTATGAAGGGCAAGTTGAGATGCAAAGGAAAAATGTGATGCTTTGGCTCCCAAGTTACCGAAGATGGCTGGGAGGATGCCAAGAAAATTCCTGAATTCCAACTACATCCTCTGAAGTATTATGGCTTTATCACTCATAGTACTGTACTCACCTTTATCACTTAGCACTCACATTTATAACCTTTAGCACTCAACTTTATCATATATAGCACTCACATTTATAACCTTTAGCACTGACCTTTATCATATATAGCACTCACATTTATAACCTTTAGCACTGACCTTTATCATATATAGCACTCACATTTATAACCTTTAGCACTGACCTTTATCACTTATAACACTCACATTTATAACCTTTAGCACTGACCTTTATCACTTATAACACTCACATTTATAACCTTTAGCACTGACCTTTATCATATATAGCACTCACATTTATAACCTTTAGCACTGACCTTTATCATATATAACACTCACATTTATAACCTTTAGCACTGACCTTTATCATATATAGCACTCACATTTATAACCTTTAGCACTGACCTTTATCACTTATAACACTCACATTTATAACCTTTAGCACTGACCTTTATCATATAACACTCACATTTATAACCTTTAGCACTGACCTTTATCACTTATAACACTCACATTTATAACCTTTAGC